>JANHGN010002010.1:76880-115226 GCA_024605025.1 Megaceryle maxima
TGCTCAGAGCCCCATGCAGCCTGGTCTTAAAAATCTCCAAGGATGGGGCTTCCACCACCTCTCTGGGCAACCTGTTCCAGTGCCTCACCACTTCATTTTGAAAGCTTGATTTCTTATTAGTGTTTGCTGCCAAAAAATATTACCTTACAGTCAATTTAACACATGAAAAATTGCAACATCTGATGAATCTAAGAATGTATGAACTACACTGTGTTTATACATTTTGCATTTATGTGGAAAAAACTGTATCCTGAACACTGAAACTAAAAAAAACAACAACCCTGTCTATTGTTGTGTGTCTTTTGTCCCTGCAAATACTACATTACAGATCACTGAATTTTGACCTGTGAGACAGATCAGTAATTTTTAACCTGAAGACAAGAACCAGACCTGCTCTCACTGCTCCCTGCTCTCTGGAAATCCCAGTCATACCTGAGGCTGGAAATCCAGACAGCAAAGGGGGAACATGGGCCATATTGTTAATCCAGCAGCGCCCCTTATGGGTCATCAGCAAATGCAAGACAGACCCTCAGGTAGGTTTAGATGGATAGTATTAATCTATTCTTAGACTTTAATGGGAAGTTTCCAACATACACTATTAAAAAAAAAGTAGAGTGAATACTCACAGCTGAACCATAGTATAGTGACAATGATTCTTCAGAGCTTCCAACCCGACTTTCAACCCTTTTTTAATACATCAGAAGACAGAAATCTTGCTAACTGCTGAGACTAAGCAGAGCTAGTGCTTTCAGGTTTGAATGCATAGAGGTAAATCTATGAGGCTCAGAAGGCCAGATCAGGTGTTTCAGATGATTGATAAAAGTAGATGAGGAATATGGAATTTCAGTGGTAGGGAGTCAGTTCAAATTACATGAAGTTGGTGGTATATCAACTGAGGTGGTGCCATAATACAGGAAAGTTTGATACTTTCTATTATTGAGCTACCATCCGTAGGAAGCAACTGACTCTGGGTGGAATTCCCACAGTTTTCACTATGTAAATATTATGGGGAAAATACCTACTAAGAATTTTTTCAGTGAAATTTGCAATTGCATACACCTCATTTTATAACAAGTTTTGTGATGATAGGTCAAAATAAAATGTTTTATTTCCAAACATGAAAATAAAACTTACCACATCAAGATGAGGAATAAAAGCTAAATCAATATAGCCACAAAAAGACAGACTTGGGGAACTTTTCAATGGCTCTGTAGGTACAGCTCTGTAGAAAAAGCCTTGAAGTTACAATGGCAAAATGAATTACAATATCAGCACAAGTCACTTTGGTAAACACTATAATAAATTTCAGCAAAATCTTTTTGCCATATAGATAGCATCAAATAATTTCAGTTTTGGAAGTTAAAGGGGAAAAAAAAAATTATTTATTGATGCTGGAGTAAGTTAGAAAGCTGCAGTTCTGAAAAGCTCAATAGAAAAACATTGAGTCAGAAAGTTCTGTGAGACACAAGCACTAATATTCCTTTCTGTCTTTGATGCACAAGTGCTCAGAAACTAAATTTCATAGATCAATTTCTTTTATATAAAGTAAGAGAAGAAAGACACAAAGGAAATATACATGGAATTCAGCTACTCCATTCTGGTACCCTGTGGGCTGAGTAGCTTGAAAATGAGTTTGAGAATGCATGGGAACTTGATAACTAGACTAAAGCCACCACTTTTAGGTTTCTTTATCTATACTAAATACTGTCAACACTTGGCAGGCTTCCAGTTCCCAGTTACAGTACTTACGCAGCTTCAAAACTTGCACCATCTGATCAGGGTGCTGACTGCTGATGGCTGCCTCCTACCTAGCAGAAATTAAATATGGGGAGTTTCAATGCATGGATGAAGTAGTCCTTTACTGGACAGTGTACCTGAACAAACTTAGGTCTAGAGAATATAGATATGTAAAATTATCAAAGAAATTCTTTTTGTTCAAGGTCATGGATATAGTTTTTTTTAGAGATCAAGTCCTGTATGAAAACAAAGATATATAAGTTTACATATCACCAGATCTGACTTAATAGCATCATTTTAGAAAAATGAGAACTGCGAGGAAAATACAATAAACCAGCAATGGTTGCTTTATGCACTTCCATAATTATGAATGGCAATGAAGACAAATTATGGAATCACCAATTATACTTCACGTCCTCGAGTGGCTCTATAAACTATTTGTCTGATATCTCATTCATTCCACAGAACTCACTATTAATTGGCTTTTGTTCCAACTATTCATTCAGTTTTTCAGTCCTTAAGTCAGGGAACATTCTACATTTATCATGGGATGGCTTGATCAGATCTTGTGGCCCATAAAATCATCTATAATTGGAAGACTTCTGAAGCAGAAGTATTGTAGGTGAGATTATATGCTGGGACTAATTGTGACCCTTGGTTTTGTATTTTTCCTACAAGATGAAATTCGGTAGGAATGGTTTTTAATTTTAATCATAGGCAAAACTGTTTATTTAAGCAAGCCCTTTGTTAAGTTTATTTCTTCTCCAGTCCCTACCTGAAGATGTATCACTGGATTATAGCACTTTTAATTGTTAGAATATAAAAATAATTTCAGCTTCAGTGAAAATGCTTATTTGCTCACTTTCTTGCAAAAAAGAGACAGCAACCTAAGGCTGCTGTTTTCGTGTCTACCCAGAAACAGTCACAGTGAGTCAAAACAGGCAGTCTCACCTGTCTGCACCATCTTTACAAGAGGAAACAGAAAATAGAAATACATGAATAAATTTATCAGCCTGGTTGCATCACACTGTTGGCCACAATAATAGTTATCTAGGCAGCCACCAGACCACCTTCACAGAAGCACCTACTTCTTCACTTCCATCCTTTAGAAAGACTTGCTCTCAGGACCTAGGACTGAAGTCTGTTTAGTTTTTATAGGTTTACCTTGAAAGTTACATGGAAAATGTCTATGGATATTCATTTAAAAAAAGGTAATTATTTCAGCTGGTGTTTCAGTTTCTTGCTCCCACTCAAACTGGGAATTGTCTGCAGAAGTGGCAGCAAATCAGACTTCTCAGTGGAGAAGAGACTCATAAAGCAGTGGGCAGACCCTGTCTGCATGACTGTGCTAAGGTTTTGCAGAATGCTGAGTATACCACTCTTTACTGATAAGAATAGCAGTTGCTTCTATTTAAGACCAACTGAACACATTAAGTGCATCTTTATTGATTACAGATTACTTTGAATCAAGCCTTCTGTTTCCCAGCTCATTTAGTCTGGGGTCTGCTAACAGTAGTTTCCCAATGAAATGTTTATCATGCTCTGGTAATCTCTATAGTTTGTTGAGCAAGTTCTTGTATTCCAAAAGATGAGGCTAGGGCTGCTAATCACATCACTCATGCCACTATGACTCTATACTGGCCTGGATAAAGTGACTCATAAAAAATGTTCTATGCATTTTGAACCATTTGTCTTCTTTAGAGCACTATTATTTTTTTGCAGAGAATGTAAGCAGCACTGAAAGGAAGAAACTTTAGTGCTTTTCTCTGCTGATGATGTGAACATCCTCGGTCCTTCTCTGCCTATCAATTTCAGTGGAGCATTTACCCCAGGAGAAACTCGTGCCACAATGGCAGTCCTCTTGTCCTGTAAGGGCCACACACGGGGGATAATGTGAGCCATGGTCTCTCCCCAGACTAGCATTTTGTCTATTTTTGTCTGACTAGCAGAGTCAGCACTTTAGGAATGCCTACAGAATAGTTGTATTTGTCAGATCCCTTGTGAGGCTATGCCCTCAGGCTTAATCCACCTACTTGTATTTGACGTAAGTTGACAGGTCTTTGTGACAAAAAGCATTAAGTAACCATCCTTGTGCTCTTTGACATATAGAAGTCACTTTAATATGCTACTGTTACACAGACAGATATCATACCTGTATCCATGGTGGTGCAGCATTAGTCTTGGTTTCCTTTTCAGCTAAATCGGAGTAAGCCCTCTGGTCAGACTGGGTGAGATCCTGAATCCCTTGGCTGATCAGACCAGAGTCTTTGCTGGGTTGTAACCAATCTGTATCTAACTTCAGGGAGAAATTAGTGTAGGAGAATTTCATCCCCCTTCTTGTGAATGCTCCAGCCCAGTCTTGGTGAAATGCTGTCTTTAGACTTTGTGCAAACCCCGATTTAATGCTCAAGGTCATTTCATTCACCTAAGGGGAGAAAAAAACCCTAAAAACAAAAACCCACAAAAAAATCTCCCACTACTTGTTTTCCAGTATCACTGAGAGTTTCTCTAGCTGCCCAAAACAAGCGTGGTCATGAATGCAGAGTCATAAGACGAGAAGTGTTATTGAGCCAGACCTCTTTTCAAGTATGCTTGGTGATAACCTGTAGCTCTCGAATGGTCTGAACTGCAAGTGTCTAGAATACTGTGCTTCCAGCACAGTAGTAGAGTAGGACCTAGAGACTCTTTTAGAACTGTCAAGCTTGTCTTGTTATGTTTACACTCTGATGTGAAAAGTAATATATATGATGTCAGGGAATTTCTATGCTTGCTGTCAGAAGCCAGTGGAAGCGGGAATTTAGAGCCCTTGAAAACTGGCCTCCTCACATAAGCACCCTGCCAGTTCCCTGCCAAACCTTCTTCTGGTTATTGCAGGTTGGATGTCAGTGCAGCCAGACCTAAAATGGAATTGAAATTTTAAATAACATCAGTCCCAAGTTAACATGGTTCTTAAACATTTCCATAGCTTTGGCATATTGGTAAAATCACCAAAGTTTTTAAAGCTTAGTAATCTGTATTCATAACAAGAGATTTTACATCTTATTTTATCTGAAAAACTGAACATAGTGAATGTGGAACAGTGATGGAAAATTGTTGGCAATGGGCCAAGTTGAGTCTCCTGCTGATTTTGAAGAGTGTATGAGTGCTTGTATAATTATAAATCACGAATAAAAATGTCTTGGCTCTAAGTGCTCATATCCCATGTCAAACTGGATCCTAGATGCATCTCATGACATGGCTGAGGTATGAAAGCATTCCTGGAGATGTTATCTAAGTGACAGTTGTGCTTTCGTTTTATTTGCTAACTACACTTAAGATACTATCCTTTCTCAGTAGCCATGTGGAACGGACTGCTAAGTTAATTCCTTCTCTTGCTGTAGAATTCTATCCTGCCAGCTTCTTTACAAGTTTATGACAAACAGATAACCCAAGGTCTGTATTTAGCATGATACAATCCACTGAAATGCAGCATTCTTGGATTCTTAAGTAAAGAACTGTGAAGAAGGCATATTAACTTTTGTGCTAGGAACTATAAGACAGAAGTTAACTTGAGTTGCTCAGTAGAAGGCCCACTTGATATTATGGTATCAGTCCAGTGGTAATTGTACCTTCAACAGTCTCTTTCACCTGTAGCTCAAGAGGCATCATTACAATGCAGTGAAGAACACTTCCTGAGGTGTTGAGGGGTACATGCTGGAGGCAGCACTTTCTCCACTGCCAGCCCCACTGACAATGCCTCAACAGAGCACCATATTAGGCAATGGGGCTGTTGGGAATGGCATCTGGGGACTCCAGTGAGCATGCCTCCTAGGAAAGGAGCACAACCATAAGCTGGTAGTTGAGTGCACAGAGCCTCTTCCTGGCTCACAAGCCTGTTGCAGAGGTCAGCCAGAGAGGGCTATCATTCTTTAGGGAGGTGGAAACTACTCGGTGCTATTAATGGGTATTTTCCTGGCTGTCCTCAGGAATGGAACTGCAAGCCAAGCATGACCATGAAAGGGGTTGCACATGGCCAAAAGATTATGTTGAAGTATCTCCCACTTCTCTGCCACCCCAATGTCTGGATCTCTCCCCCCTTTTTATTTTCCTCCCATACCATACTTCAGGTCTCTTCCTGGAGCTCAGTGCTTGCCTCAGTTTTCCTAGCATTAGCCAAAAGAGCCTTGAAAGGGGTAGTAGTTACTCCTAGTCTTAGGAAAGAAACTACTGATTTCTTGTTCTTGCTTCAGTCATCATCCCATTACAGAATAGTTTATGTTGGAAAGGACCTCTGGAGATTGTCTAGTCCAACCTCCCTGCTGGGAACAGGGTCAACTAGAGTAAGTTGCCCATGATGTTGTACAAGTTTTGAATATCTCCTTGTATGTCTGCATGTGTAAGATGACATATAGACCATAATAATAGTGTCTCGGATCTGGTCTGTGCCATAGATTTTGGCTAACATCTCTGCCTACTGCTAGGTAAGATAGGACAGGAAAGATGTGTGATTTCTGACTAATACTACTGAGTGATGAAGCCATGAAATACCTTTCAGAATAAAAGAAAAAGTCAAGGCAAGACCCTCAATAAACTCATAACTCTTTCATCTGAGCCTGGAAAATGCTTAGATTGGTGAGCTTTTGTTCATAAATTTATAGCTCTTCCTGGTGAGCCAGGGAGAATTTTCTAATTCAATGTTTGTAAGAATACTCCCTGTTTCTAGCTATTAAATTTCAAAAAGACAAGTGTAGAGTCAATAGTTTTCTGTTATTACTTTTCTATGCAAGAAATAGTCTTCTGTGCCACAGAATTTTATTCTTGGTAGAAGTAGTGAGAAATGTCATGGTAGTAAAGGGGATATTTTTCAAGATATATTATTGTGATGGAATTTTAATATTTTCTTATGAAAAATTTTAATATTTTCCTAGGTCACAATGCAAAGCTTAGTATGTTGGTAATTAGACCAGAAAAAAAAAAATCTATGAATCTAAGAAAAGCTTTTTAATTGTTATATACTCTAAGTCTGTTGGTCTTTAATATTAATTCTCCCTTTTATTCCATATAATGGTCCTGTGACTGGAACATCAGAACGCTGAGCTCTTTCTCTGTAGTGAGGGATTCTCCTTGGACCCTCTACAAGGATTTGCTATAGCATCGATGTATATGACCACAAGTTCCTAAACCATATCAAATTCACACAGTTTAAAATTATATTTGTACTAAATGTATTCCTCCCTTTAAAACATTAAATGGATTTATTAAGAATGAGAAGCATGGTTTTAGTTATATTTAGACCTGAGTGCAAAGGAATACCATTACCAGCATTTCTGTGTGACAGAAACTGAAACTTTATTTCCTGAATATGACCTGATGTGGGGTCCCAAAGGTTAATGCCCATAACATGACAAAGGTTAGCAAGAGCCATCTACTCTTACAGTTAAGGATTTCAACATTTTAAATATTAGCTTGTTGCAAGTAGTTGAACTATAAGTCAATGCACTATCTCCAATAAGTATTACTATTTTCAACCACTCTCAGTTAATAGACCCATTAACCTTCACAATTAAAGTCATATCAGATACTATCCCAGTTGATGGAATGTTTGATTAACATAGGATATCATCTGACAGAAGCATATTGATGTGGTAGGTTATACATTTAAGCCTAAGTTCAAGACTAATTGACATATAAATCAAACTCAAAACTTAAATTCAACATGGATTCCAGAACTGCTCTAAACTGGAATTGCCAGAATGTCCCAAAATGTACTGGGTAGATGACATACATGTCAGGGAGAAAAGGAGGTTGTAGCGAGGTGGTTTTTGGTCTCTTTTCCCATGTACCAAGCGATAGTACAAGAGGAAATGGCCTCAAGTTGCATCAGGGGAAGTTTAGATTACATATTAGGAAAAATTTCTTTACTGAAAATGTTGTCAAGAACTGGAAAAGGCTGCTCAGGGGATTGGTTGAGTCACATCTCTAGAGGTATTTAAAAGATGTGTAGATGTGGTGCTTAGGGACATGGTTTAATGGTAGACTTGGCAGTACCAGGTTAACAGTTGGACTCTATGATCTTAAAAGTCTTTTCCAACCTAAATGATTCTATGATTCTAGGAGTATTATATCTCTCCATACTGAAGAAGTTCAATACCCTCTCTTCACAGGGAATGTTTCAGGCCTCTGACCATGTCACTCTGAAGATGCCATTCATTGCATGTCTGAAAGTAAAAAAAGATTTGTGAACTGCATTAAAATATTAAATTAAACCAAACTGTGTCCAAATTCAACAAGCATATACCAAATGTGTGAAAAATATCTGCTTTTATTTGAAGTTCATTATCTCTCTTCTTTCCTCATTTTTCAGAAACTGAAACTGAAAGTGCACCACCACCTCCAGGTTAGTGTAAAAAAATGCTAATTTGAACAGTAACACTAACAACAGTTGCATAGAGTCATAGAATTATTATGGCTGGAAAGGACCTCTAGGATCATCAAGTCCAACTGTCATCCCAACATCTCCCTAACCACTAGACCATAGCCTCAAGTGCATGAGACTAGATATTGCATAGCCATAACATGATCTGTGTTCATTGTCCTTTTGAAAGAGAGAGGACAGTAAGATAAGTAAGAAAGCCTGCCCAGAAAAGATGTTCTCACTTCACTTTGCTTGAATGTTGATTTTTCAGACTCAGTTTTTGTTTGCAAGAGACTTGCTTGCATGATGATTCAAATGTCCTTCAGTATATAGGCAAATGTTGACTGCTTAAATTCTGTGGCTAAATTATGATGTCCTCTTTGATGCTGAACAGCAACTAATTACCAAAATATTCCCTTTCATTTCTCCTCTAAGGCACACGGTGAGTAAAGTTGACAGAACGAGTCGTGGAATTAATTTCACCTAATTTTAGCTATCTGAAGTTTAGGTATCTTTACCAAGTTGTTCAGTGGTGCTCCACCTCTAACCAGTGGAGAAGATTCTGGGTCATACATGCTCAATCAATTGACATTTCCTGGATAACCTATCTAAAATGTCACTGGATGTCTATGTATGGGCAATTGCCCTGAGGCGTCTGGTTGTCTAGATTGGTGTGGGTGAATAACTTCCAGGAAGCCAAAGTTAGGTGGGATGAAACTCATTTGATAAGAACAAGGGCTTCAGGAAAAGTTGAAGTTCTGTGAAAAGCTGCTGTGTTTTCTTTACTGGGAGGTGGAAAAGTAGGCAAGCCTTTGCCTTGTGGGTTTGATTTGCATTGAGTCACTTGAGTTATATTCTCAGATGCTGCTTAATACTTATATATATTATGTATGTCTAATTTAACCATTTGGTGACTCTTCATCTCTGTATAACTATGTACACAGTAATACCAAACAGAATAAATATTCTCCAAGTGTTAAACCTGCATTTACTTACAGTCTTGCAAATTGCATTTCAAGAGGCTGATTCAAGATATTTTTGTTTACATTTTACACTCTTCCATTAAAAAGCGACAAAGTCTGAAGGTAGTAGTGTCATTTGCCACAAGGAGTTTCATATTTCAATAATACATATAATATTTTTATGTTAGGATGAGCTCTTTCATATTGCATATAATTTTATTTCATTCATGATGGTTGTATTTTACTCAACCTTCAAATCTGTGCAGTTGATATATAGTAATTAACATAAAATATTCACATTGAGGTTCTTATCTGATATACACTGTACTTAAATTCATGTTCTTCTTCAGTCTTAACTTTTAAGTAGAACTGAAATACAGCTTGTTGTAGACAGAAAGGAATAGCATCTTTGAAGCATTATCTTTAAAACATCTATTAACATTTTCAAATAAATAACATCTTAATTTCTTGTTAAATACACAGGACTAAATATTAAATCACTCCTATAACCCCCTTCCTTTTCTACATACCTGGACTTCTGTAAAACAAGTATAGTGTCAATAGGTCTTTATGATTAGGCATAGACCAAGCTGGGATATTTCTAAGCTGGAAGTGCCAGTCACTTCTCCTAGCTTCCTTCTGCCTGACTCAAGATGCTGTCACCTTGGATTACCAACTGCTATAACACAAAGAGGGAAGTTGGTTGTTCAAGAATCTAACTGTTATAACATAAATAGTCTTTTGGACACAATCAGCATCTCAAACTACAACAGGAAATTTTGGGGAAGCCATTCTAACAGACTCTTGTAGATCTCAATGTCAAGCCACCAGGTTGGTATACTTGACCCTGATGAAGTTTTCAAATGAGAGTTAGACATGCTATCACCTAAAAAAACAGTGCATTCCCCTAATCCCAGTTCCCAGTGGGAAAAGAAAATATTACTGTAGCAAGATTGCCATTAAAAAGGAACAGGTTTGACCATCTGGCCAAGATGAACAACCTGACAACTGGAGCTTAGAAATTTAGACAGAAGCGCCTAATAGTCTGTCAGACTTCCAGAATATGGACTTGTCTTCCAAATTTCAAGTTTTATTTTCATAGTTACCACAGTTAGGCACATGTGAACAAGAAATCAGGATATTCATAATGCTCTTGCAGATGCCTCCTCCATGCCACAGAAGTTATCTTAACTCCATTTTGACAATCTTAGTCCACTCATCTTCATCCAAACCCATGTTATATCAGGCAATTGGCAGGTAAGTTTGCCACTGAAAGTCACTGTTCACAGGCAATAAACTACTGAGTGTTTCAGTCTTGAAGATAACACAGTTCATATGATTTGACAACTCTTCAAATGACCTTGTATGAAAACTAAATGAGATCATAAACCAAAGAGTAGTCCTATCAAAACCTGAAATAAAGCACTATAATTTTTATTTCATTGAAAATACAGTCCAAGTTTTCTCATACATATCAGGTCAAAGATAATTCACATTCACCTGTTTGGGATAGGGGATGAGCTGGCAGCTATTTTGATCAATAAAACTAAAACCAAACAGTGAAAAATTATGATGATAATGATGAAGATGATGATAGAGAATTAAGAACACCCTCAGTACACTCCCTCTCTGGTGTATTTAGTCTTAAGGATAAACTAATTGGGGTGATGGAGCTCTGGCAATCATTAATATCTGGCAGCATCTCATGTCTCATCCAATTCCGTTCAAATTAACAATGATACGTAACTCATTTCAAAGGCTTTTGTAAATAAGCCCCAAAACAAGAAACTAACAATTGCTGCCTCTAAAACACACAGTATTTTTGTTTCACTTAGTATAGGAACATCAGTCTTATATGATTCATTCAAAACATAGAAAATGCATCGATAAACTGAGTTGTAAAATGCTTTATGGGATTACAACTGTATATTACATAGACACACACACATATATATAAAAATACTTTAATTTGGGTTTTTCAATAGTAACAGAACCTAAATCAGAACCTAAATATGGCTGGGGTGTTTTTTGGGTTTGTTTGTTTGTTTGTTTGTGGGTTTTTTTGGTTGGTTGGGTTTGTTTGTTTGTTTGTTTGGTTTTTGTTTTGTTTTGGTTTGGGGTTTTGGTTTTTTTTTTGTTTGTTTTTTTTTTTAATTCTGTATAAGTTTTTCTTTTTACTTTAAGATCCTCTCAAAAATATACTTCTACTTTCTACACAGAACAAAAAACACCAGAAGATGGTGGAACTGGAAAGAGTAAGGGTGAGTCTGAAATCACAGTTTAAAAATGAACAGTAAAGAGAACATACCTAAAGGCTGTTCTAATGCTGGATTGCCTGAGCTTTAATTCATCATTTTGCTGCCAAATTTCAGAAGTGTGTGTATGAAGCTTCCTGGCTCCTTTTTCTGCATGACTTATCCAGCACAAGGAGATTGTGATACTTACAAGTATCTTCAAAAATTCTGCAAACAAGAATGACACTTTATTAATAGTATTTATATAGACTGTTTAATTAAGAGATCAAATTTTCAACTGATTTGCATGAGTAGAAAGCCATGTTTCAGCGAGCCTGGATGTTGACACTGACCAAGCTTGCTAAAACTCAGATTGCACATTGGTAGCTTTTAAACAAAGCAGGCAATTTCCTATTGTCATTCTAACCTACTTCTATTCTACCACAGAAACTTGATATTGCATTGCATGTTTTACCTTTCCACAAAGTCCAATAGATCTTTTCATCTGAAAAAAGAAATTACACATTAGTCTTTCTGTCCTTGTTTGGGAGCCCAGCAGTTGAGCTCATTACAGGTTCTGAAAAATGTCTTTGAGGACTGTCTGCTGTGAACAAACACATGACTGTTCCACTAGCTGTCCATGTAAAAATCATCTCAATTTTTAATGTGTATTTCTGTTCTGCTGAGATTAGACTCCAGGTCAACTGGCAACTCTTATGAAGATACATTTTGAGGAAACTGGACCAAATTCTGCTCCTTTTTGTAATCCCTGACAAAGTAGAATTCAAACAGTTCATCAGCTTATTTTTAAATGAATTTTCTTTTTTTTTTTCCTGATAAAAGGCTAAACCAGACCAAAGTATACTTACAACTGATGGAATGCTTGCTTTTCATTTGGCATGGTAATGCTTCTTCATGGAATATCAAGAAATGGCTTGGTTAAACATGTGTTCTGGCTTTTGGTCTCTTCCAGACAAAATCTTGCTTTTTAGACAGACTGGATGCATACTTGATACTTGCAGATTTATTTGGCAAAGGCGTGCATGACTATTTTTCTCAGCAAAGTCAAAATATATACACTGAGAGCATGTGATTCAAGTACTCTTTTGAAAATAAAAATGCTGAACCAGGATTCAGTGCATGATATTTTGCCAGATAACGTTTCATTGAGCAATTATTTTGACACACAAAATTTTGTGTGAGTAATCAAATCTGTCATCTTGGTAATAGAAACATAATTCAGAGTAATTTGCATGCCTAATGATAGGAAAAAAGATTAAGGTCTTGCCTCAAGCTATTCCAGCAGTTAGGTCTGCTTGCTTTAATTTTGATACGTGAGGAATATTTGTTCTCAAACCAAACATGAGTGGAGTTTCCCCCACTGCTTACACTGCTAAACTGAATAAAAAAAGAAAACACTGTAGGTTTTGAGATCCTAGTATGGGAATTTTTTCCAGTTTTAGTCCATGGTGGCAACAGCTGCCTCAGTAATAGTTCCAGTAAAAGTCCGAATACCAATATGTAGAAAGAATGACCTTCTGCCATGTTCCAGTGAAACTGTCACCTCTGCAAAGCAATGTAGATGTCATTACCAGATACTCAGCAGTAACTTTTTTCTTTTTTTTTTTTTTATTAGGCATAGTGCAATTGTTCCTATCAGCTCTTGTTTTGTTGGAGATTATCATCAAGCAGGGAAATGTTTATAATTGTGAGCATAATTCACCAAAGAGGAAAAGGTTTCATTTTTCCAATCAGTTCAAATTCACTTACACTAGAAAATTGATGGTTCAGCAAGGAAATGAGGACAGACCAGTTAGAGATTAGCTTTTGAATAAGCTATTTATAAAACTGTTTCTGTAGCTTCAGAGGTAACAGATTTGGGCACTTCCCTGAATGGAAACGAGATGGGAAAGATTTAATATCTGAATTCCACAATGCTTCTACCATACCTGTGTGTTAGCGGTTGTGACCTCTTTGCTGATAATTTATAAGAAACAGCACACTACAGGAACCAGGGACAGCCCCTCTCTGCAGCACAGTCAGGCTATTCTGGAAGCTGGCATCTAGAAAAGAAAGCTTGGTAGACCATGTAAACCACATAGTCCATAATTTTCGTCTCATTTCTAAAACAAAGTTAACAGCAGAAGTTAGGAACATAAAGTATACCTACCCGTGTGTCTGTTTTACTGTTCTATTTCTTTTTAGTAGTTATTGTCTGTGTGAAATTACATATTTATGTTCTTTTATGTTCACTGTTAAGAAATGACAGACCATGTGATAAATTCTGTGTTATCTTGTGGTTATTTCACCGTAAATTAGTAGCTCAAGCAGTAAAAATAATATTTTCTTGTATAAAATAATCTTTTATAGCATTTCTAGTTTCAAAAATATCTGAAATAATGTTGTTAGAAATTCAAGATATATATGACCATCTGTTTAATTCTCAGAGAAAAAAAGTGACTCAGCAGAAATCCCACAAAATTCACTATTTTATCTCATACTCATTCAATTGAACTTATTCTGCTTTTTTTTTTAATTTTAGCATTACCTCACAGATTTAATATTGTTATAATTGTGTTCCCACTGCTGGAATAATAATTGAAATTTTAATATCGATTTGCTCATTCCTTTTTTAGGTCACATCCAGCCATTCAGAGAACTACTAAAATTTCTGCATGTTTTACTGATAGCTTTTTCTCTAGGTTCCATCCAACCATCTACTAAAATATTTGCATGTTTCATCCTTGTATTTTTCCAGGTTTCACTTATCCATTCATCTCTCTACTAAAACTTCCATTACTGTGTGAATGTATTTCATTTATCATTTCCATGGTGCCAAGTCCCCTCTGTGGGACTTCTGAATACTCTTTGGAAAACAGATGGGAAATTGAAGGCAATTAAGTTTTAAACTCTTAGTCGCAGGAGCTTAAGATGTGCTCAGTAATTTCAGCATAAACCAAAATGATTCAGCCAGTTGGTTGAGTTTATGTATGTACCATGAAGACAAGGGTTCACTTTTTGTGGTATATCTACTTCTTGCACTAGCCCTGAACACCTGCTCTCTAGTGTGCAATAGCACACATAAATGTTAAGGCACTCTGAAGTCACCTGTAACTGTAAAACAGTATCTCTCCCCTGTTCGCCACTCTGCCTATAGAAGTCTACCATATCTCTCACACCACCTCCCGTGGTCGTCAGTTGAGTGAGAATAGGAAACAATAACAAAGAAATATTAATTAACCGTCTCTCTTGGTTGATTAAATCAAGTTTGAAATGCTGCTCAGATGGAGTCAATTCCAAAATTTTCCTGTTCAGTTCTGTAGCACCACGCTTTTGACATTGACACATGGCTATTAGATCTTCTTCTAAACAGCTAAAAAAGAGAAAGGTAAAATAATAGATTAGTATGATTTCACCACTTCTGCAAAAATTTTAACAACATGATTGATGGCATAAGAGCAGGCTCCACTTTTGTGTGCTAGATTACAAATCAAGGGAAAGAAGGTGGTCTAAAATTCTTGATATCAGTTTTTAGTATATAAATCAGTAGTTTTTACATACATTTTTGTCAGGTATTTCTACACTTTTGATATGTCAGCAGTCAGACATTTTAATATTGTGGTTACACTAACTGTGAGTATAAAATGGTTTTAGATCAGCTATTTCTGAGATAGGGAGTGTTCTTTTCTCCTACAAGACTCTGCTCCTGATGGAGCTGCAAGAGGCCCGTTCCTCAGTTAATGTGATTGTTTAGATACAAAGAATAAATGTAAATATTCTATTTGTTAATGAAAATCTGCCATAGACAAATAGAAACCAACAAACAAAAATGCCTATACAGTAATCCAATATACCTACTGTTGAATGAAGTTATCTCATCATACCTAGGTCTTGCCATGCTAAATATATTCCATTAAAAGTTTACTTACAGAAGACAAGGATAATGAACTAATGATGACAGTTTTACTGTCAGGTCTGGTATTTTCGTGAATTTTGTTACCTTTAAATGTAATTTCGTACAATATTAACAATCAGTCATGAGAAAAATCACATCAGTTATATCTGTTGAACCATTTTTCATATTTATTCAATAATCAGTTCATTTCATCTTAGAAGCCTGAGATATAAGGAGTTATGGATTGATGATCACATATTTGTCAAGACAAACCTACTGGCATGTACTGTTTTCATACTATTTCCATTTACAGCACATTCAATGGGTCTTTCATTTTGATATTTCTAAAATGTTTGCTTGTTTTGATTTGTGTTTGAAAAATGATAAATCACCCTGGAGAAACCCCAGAAATCCCTCTGCAGAACTAATAACACCTTTTTGTTGTTTTCGTTTTTCAAATGTTTAAAGAAAATAGAAGTCAAATAGAGTGGTGCTTTAATAATGTGATTATCATACATCATCATGTAGGATGCATCACATGAAATGTTTTATGATCTTAATTATTTTTTTCCAGCCAGAGAGACTGTTCTGTACCTGTTCAACCCATCATCAACCATAATGGTGATATTATTGATGAAAAGAGCTGAAAGTACACTTTATATTTTTATGAACTATAAATATTTGCAGTGGAATCACTTCACCTTGCATTCATTTAGTTGCTAGCACATATTAAAACATCTGACATGACTTAATCATTACTGTGTTTTCACTGAAAATCAACATCTTCGATATCTGCTTATGTTGTTGGGTGACACTGGATGATGCAGGTGGTGAGAACTTTTCCACTAAACAAATTATTTTTTCTTTTTGTTGTTGTTGTTGTTGTTGTTGTTGTTGCTATGAATAAGAAATCATGTTTGTAAGATAACACATTAATCCTTCCTTTTACAACTGACATCCTCTTCCAAAAATATTTTTTAAAAGAACTTTGATAAATAATTAAAAAGGAATGAGTAAAATGTTATGGCTAAGTAATTAAATTCTATTAACAAACTTTCAATTAGCCTTCAGTGGTTAAGCAAACATAAAAAATTAATACAACCACTATTTAATAAAATATGGCTACATTTTATATGTATTTTTGCAATGGTTATTATATTTGTCTTTGAGAAAATATAGACAAATTATAACTTTAGGGTCAAGATCAAAGGATACCTTCAGAGTCAGAATTTTATTCTGGAACCACAAATCAAAAATCTTTAAAAAGAAAGCCTCTTCAAAAGTGTGGGTCAATATTTTTCTCAAGTTGTTCAACCGTCTTCTCCTCTTTCAAATGTTCTCCACATGATTTTCTAATATTGTATAAAAGACATATAACATATGTAGTAAATCCTAAATGTATCTAGTTTATTCTAGTCTTTCAAATGCTATATTGCTAATTTTCTTGGGGTTTTTACCATTAGTTTTTTAAGACACTAAGACTTTTGTGCATTATTATCAGAAACTGGTATCTCTGATGTTTCTAGTCAACATCTTAAATTCAAGAGAACTATGAGACTTTTGAAAAGATAGTCTTTACTTGTTCTGGGTTTCTAATAATCATGATTACAGCATTCCAAATTTAATGACAGTTTCAACTTTATTGAGGCTTTAAATTATATAAATATGTACCTCAGTGTATTTGATGAGATCAAACATTTAAAAATACCTAGATAGCAATTGCTTCTAGTGATTTAATACTTGATGATGGTCAATTTTTTGTGTGACTAAAAAGATGATCCAGTGTGGTGATACTAGTTCTGTTCTTAAATTATTCTACTGTAATATGGGGGGGGGGAAGGGAAGTAGTTTATTCCTTAACATTTTAAATTAATATTCTAATGCAGAAATTACAAAGTATAAATACAGGGGACTATTTTTAAATGTTGCATATCTTGATTTAATGATGCTGAATGCATATATGCTGCACATTTTAATTGCAGACTCGGACATCAGAGAAATGGCATCTTCCTCAGGTCAGATATGTGATTGACCTTAATCTCATTGTGGCTTTTTTTTGTATTCACTGTGGATTACATATCTAACAAACAGCAGCTTTCATAGAAACTCATGATTTAATAATAGATCACAGTCCACATCTCATTTTTCTTTTATTTGCTTGAAAGATTAAGGTTTACCATTTCAGCTACTGAATAATGCAAAGCTTTCTTCATCAGTTTGAAGCTTCCATTGTGAATGCTCCTGACTATTATGATTTCTTTCTCTTTCTTTTGCAGGTTTTACATTTTCACATAGTTGTATTAAAGCAGATGATCATCTGTGCTTTCAGTTTCTTTATGGTTTTTTTTATTATTATTTATATTTCTTTTTACAGATGAAGATGACACTTCAGTTAGTACTCCACCAGCAGGTTAGGACTGTGATAGTGCTTTGTGTGTGTATGTATGTATGTATTTTTCATTTTATTAATGAAGAAATAATCAAAACCATTGGACTGCACTCAAAACATACTAATTAGAGAAAAAGTTTTTTGAAGTGTCCTACATTAAATTAATTCCTGTTCAGAAGTATAAGAACTTCATGCCAGATATCCTTTTCAGTCCCATCTTGAGGTCTTTGGTAGAACTTAAGCCATTGCAAGGGAAAATATCAGTTAGCAGCTCTGAAAGCAAATCCCCTTATCTTTTCCTATCACCAAATATGGAGTGCATTTTTCTGGTTAATCTCAAGACCAAATTCCAGAATTAGAAATAAAACAAATTCCTTATGACTTCAAAACAGGTTTATCTACTTATCTACCACCTCACCTTATGCCATATGACCTGCAAGGTAGTTTGAACATACTGTTCCAAGCCATTGCTGCCAAGCTAGCAGATAAATGTCCTTGGTTGTTGGCTGTAAAAAAAAAAAGCAACAACACAGGGATCCATAATGATAGGTATGACATAGGCAAAATTTCTCTATTGTTTGCTAAATATGTTTTTTAAAACCAAACCATAAATGAAACAGAGATTTTAAACAGTAGAAAAAGCTTTGCAGTGTTTCAAAAAAATTGCTCTTAAATATCTTTTTTACATAACTGTCCTTATTGATTGCATTTTCTTTATTTCTTCCAAAAGAATTTGCATTACAAATTTGTTCAGTAGCAGAACTTCTATTAATTTACAGTATTAGAGGATATAGATGGAAAGAGCTAAATATATAACATTTTAAATCACAAAACCTAAAATTTAATTTTAACTATCTATGTTTTGTTCACTCTGGATAAATAGATTATTTAAATAATTTTAAGTCCTGTCACTCAGATAATTATTGAACAATATAAATTCATCTGTTACCTGGAACTACACAAATCATGAATAAAACATTAGCTTCAGGGAACCCTTCTAAATATGAAGTACTAAAAAGGAAACCTTGATTGAAATTTAATTTACATTTTCTAGAGAAAATGAAAAAAGATTCCTGATTTTTTTTTTTTTAATCTGTTCACTTCTTTCTTTATGGTATTCTAGTAGTTCCTAATAGGTCTGATCCTAAATATCCAGTCTAATCTTCTTGCATGAAGAATCAATGTTCTTAAAATCCTGATGATCTGAGGTCAGTTAAGCTGTAATCTCTGAGCTGGTGTCATCTAAATTGCTCTTCCCTTTCAGATGGGATGTCTAAGCCAGCGGAAAGAAAAGATTCAGGTGAGACCTCCTGAAAAACATGACAAAACAGTCCAAAACTTACAAATAAATTTTTATTAATACTTTATTTCTTAAAGATATTTAATTTTATTTCCATTATTCGTACAGTATCAAACTGTAACTGTTGAAATGCTTTTAAGTATCAGAGCAAATAGGTTTCTAGCAGCTAAACCAGGAGTGCAAGAAAGCTCTGCTGTACAAGACAGGACATTTGTCAGTGTTTTACACATACATACATACCTATCTATCTATTTCTATATAGATAGATATGCAGCTATTCCCTTCCAGCCTACAGGGTGACAATGGCTTACCTGAATCCCACAAACAGGCCCCAGGAGACTGTAGGAGAATGGCTTCTTCTCAAAGCTCAAAGGACGGTGGGGAAAACTTAGCAAAGTCATAACCTCTTTCTTCCTACCCTGGCAGGTAATGCATACTACACCCACTTTTGAGGTTTCAGGATTTGCAGCCTCTGGAACAAAATGAGCAGCAGGTACTTCAACCATGGTTATTGGCTTGGCATAGCTGCCTATGCCAGGCTCCTGAGCCAACGTGAAACCCTCGTCTTGTTCTGTTTGTTTAATAAATAGGAAAATGTTAATATCTAAAGGTGATGATAATAACTGTTATTCTTTTGTGGTACCAAATTAATGACTCTGTGTAAGCTTCTTCCATTTATTAATATGCATTTTTCCATTTTCATCCTGTGATGTGTTGCTGCACATGACCAGGTCCTGTATCAAGCACTGTTACATCATTCTGTTCACATCAGTAACTATCACTTGTTCTTACATTTTTTCCATATACTAGTATGTTATACTGGCATAATCTAAACATCAAGATTATAGAGAGTATATATAGATATCTATCTATCTATATATATATATATCTGTGTTCATGTATGTCTGTGTATATGTTTTCATATATGTGTATATACATGTGAGTATATACATGAATGTCTTTACCTGTAAGAAAAATTGTACAAGCAGACACATACAGAGGTGTTAGGCACACCACCCATAATTCACTGAAAGGCAAAGATTTTACAGCAAAGCTATCTAGCCTTTCTATACCTTTGTAAAATTCTTAATAGACTTTAGGATAATAAACCCAGTTTGCTTGCATTTTCCAATGGTCGTCATGAGTTGTGTTGCATTTGTGAGTAGTGGAAATTTTCATGAGTTAAAAGTGTTCCCACAGGGGTAACCTCTACACAGTAGAAACACAATTGTGACTTCTGGCAAATAAATTTCTAAAGAATATACTGAGCAAGGAAATAAACTTAATTTCAAGACCAGGGTTTGACTAAGTGAGAAGTGGTGTGTGACTGGTTCCTCATTTATGCTAATTATGAAACCAAAACTTAAAGAGCATTGGATAAACTATAGAAAGCTATCTTCTCTTCTGAAATTAGAAGTTCGATAGGAACAAGGAAGACACAGCTCTGATTTGAAAGACTTTGTTAATTATAGCTGTACACCTCCACATTTGCTCTGCTCTTCAGTACTATCATGGCAGCACTGACTTTACTCAGTTTCCCCTGTGCACTGGCAATAACTGTTCAGAAAAAAAGAGATGTGGCATTTGGAGTCTAGAAGTTCTTACTGGGAATATGAGACACACGCTTTCCCTCTCTGCAGAAAGGGAGCAGGTAATGGACAGATGTTCACTGCCTCGCTCTCCCTGACTTTTCTTTTAGGAAACAGCTTTGACCATGTTTTTGCATGTGTTTACCTAAGACATAACTGCATAGCACAATGCCAGGGTTGTTCAGAAAAGCAGAATGACCAGAAACACACAGCTGTGCTGGTACAGTCCTCTGCCCTGGGGAGACGGCTCATTTGCTGCTGCCTTCAGTACCACTGCTCCTTTTTCAGTTCCAAAATCCCAGAAGAGAAGGCGCTGTGTCTGAAGATATGACACAATCATTTCCATCTGACAAACTATTCTCCTGTAAAGTATCAGCCAATGTACACAGCAGGATATGGCACTGACCAATCCCTGAACTCTCTGGTTCCATCATGGTAGAAGAGAACAAAGCTCAAAAGTGAGCTTCATTCCTGCCCTATTTTGTGGACAAAGAGAAAAAAGTAGCTTGTACAATTGACCGAGTCTGGGCTTGAGAGACACCCACCAAAACTATTCATCATATGTGTTTTATTTGTGCTTATAGCTGTTTGTGTTTTCAGAACCTCCATCTCTTCTGAAAAACAAAGAGCTGACCTTTGTGCACCGCCTCTGTAAAGCACTCATGGTTGAATGCTGGTGCCATTTGAGTTGCTCAGTACCCGGCTTGACTCATCAGGTTCCCCTCTCTTCGTCCCTGATAGTTTCATTTTCCATCACCACAGAGGTAGCATTCTTGCAGGAACTGTACACAATGTGACAGCCAAGCAATGGATGTCAGTGTGAATAAAACCTTATAGATCTTTTAGGACATCTGAAGAGAGAGATAATAGGTTTAGAGAGTTTAGTAAGTTCAGGTAAGTGTATTCTGAAGGGAGTAAAACATACTCAGATAACTGACATTTCCCTCTCTCTCTGCATCTCAGTATGGTCTGTTGGAGAAGGGGAAGAGACAGAAAAACGGGATGATTCCCAAAGATCCACTTTATTCGTCGAAAAACCTCAGAGCGGTACAGTTAGCGTCGGTAAGTGCTTAGAAACAAAATTAAAAGCCACTCCCAGAAAGAGGCCGAGGAAAAGTGAGAAGAGCTTTGTGCAGTTCCTGTGACACTCAGCTCCTGACCTCGCCTGAAAGCAATTCCACTGCTTTTAGCTGGATGTGAATTCCACTCTCCAAAGGTAAAAAAAAGGACTGTATGAAAGGAAGCAAAATCCAACTGTTTAATTCAAGACAAACTCAAAATCTAACAGTTTACTGAGCACAGTGAGTAAATTTCTGGAGAAGAGAGCTGGTAACTGTGATGCTGTTGGCTGTCCTATTATTGATACGTCAGGAAGATCTACCCAAAGGCCTGCAGTGTAGCTTAGAGGTTGCCAGGTCAACTTTGGTACCCTGCAGCTGTGTAGACTAATAGGAGCACCTCTGTAAGGAAGCTGGTAGGTTCACCCCCACTATAACCGTGCTGGGGGATTTGCTCTGGACTAGTTCTGGCTTAGTCCAGTGGGCTATATATCTATTTGCAGCTGGAGCACAGGTGATAAACTCTCAGAGCACATCTTTGGTTTTAATTTCACCCCAGAGGAATCCAGTTCAAACACTGTGAGGACTTTCTGTGTTATGAACCAGAGCACAGTAAATGGGGACAGTGAGGAGGTTCATTTCCAAACTCCACTCCTGAGCCATGCTATCATGGTTAGGTAGCTGCACCCTTAGTAGCGTAGCAGCAAAGGTGAGAAGTTCAGTACAGGCTACTTATTATGTCTTTTGTGTACTTGGATACACTAAGGTGTGGGTTTTATTTATGTATGCCTGTTATTTTTCACTGTTTCTAAGTAGAAAAAAAAAAAAAAAAGGAGTATTTATGGAGGATTTAACTGACAGTGGGCGGTGGTGTTCTGAAAATTGAGCTAACTTTTACTATACCCAAACTATTGTTTAGAGAAGATTCTTTCCCCTCCCTTCTCTGCTTAGAGAATTAATGATAGAAATGCATGAAGAGCTCCAAGATTTCTTTTCCGGTCTGGAGTTTATTCATGTTACAACTGCCCGGTAGCCTAGGAACACCTGTGCTTATTTTAAGCACAGATATTCAAACATTTGAACAATTCACCCATGACAATGTGCCTCAGGTAATTTATCTGCTTCCAGTGTTTCAAGCTCCACATTGACATTGGCAGAAGGCTTCCACACCCCAAATTATTCATCTCCATAACACTGCAGTACTTTCATAGCCTGTGTGACTCCATCTGATTCTTACTGTTGTGGTAGAGCTCACACAGGGAGACTGGAAGGGGCAGTAATATAAGAAAATTGTATGGAACTGACTGACATGTTCCTCAGTGATTGCATTATTTTTTCTTCTTTTTAAAAGGTGGGAATATTACATTTATAGCCAAAGTAGAAGCCAAAGATCTTCTCCGAAAACCAAATGTTAAGTGGTTTAAAGGAAAATGGATGGACTTGGCCAGTAAAGCAGGGAAGCACCTGCAGCTGAAAGAGTCCTTTGAGCGTCACACTAAGGTGAGTCTTTGCTTTTCCTTCTCATAGGGGCAAAGCTCCAAACAGAGCTTAAAGATCAGTTTAAGGCAACAGGTAGAAATTCAAGAGCAGTGGATTCTAACCCTGTCTTCCCCATGCAGATTTCAGTGATGATCTCTGACCCTGTGCAGAAGCAGACTTTCCTGCTCTCCCAGTGCAAGGCCAAGTGATGGTGGGGAAATCAAAAGTTTTCCATTGCCATTTCTGGGTTCCAGTTTCTTTCCAGAACCCTTTATTTGCGTTACTCCTTGCTCCTGGTTTAGGTTTGAATGACTAATCTTTTAACTTTTGCTTTGTGCAAAGATATGCCCCACATTAATGAATTATTATGTCTGATTTTTAGATTCACACATTTGAAATGCATATCATTCAAGCTAAGCTAAACTACGCAGGAAACTATCGCTGTGAAGTATCTTATAAGGACAAATTTGACAGTTGCTCTTTTGACCTTGAAGTCACTGGTAAGATTCCACTTGTGTCTGCAAAGCTTTATAAAGATTTTTTTTTTTTTTAACTTGAAATGCCACCTAATTTTGTTCAGAACCTTTAAATGAACTAATGCGTAAAGTGAACATTTTTAGCATAGAGCTCAGAGAATTCTTTTTAAGTGTCTGTAATTTATTGTTTAAATTAACATTGAGATAGATAGCATTCAAGACACTTAGCCAAAATTTAGAAAAGCTGGCAAATAAAACTAGTATTGAATTTAAATCAGACTCTGGCACACAAGACAGATCTAGGCTTAGGGCTATTCAGAGAGCAAGGCTTTGTCCGGCAGCATTTGAGCAGAGGGACATGGAGCAGTCTGACTTGCCAGTGCTCTGCATCCTCATCAGGCATGGTATGATCAAACTCCAGTAAGGTATTTCTTCCACTCTTCATCGAAATAAAGAATAGCACAATGTAGAGAGCACTGAAGAGTCATGCCTTTATCTAATCCTGTGTTATAAAAGGCCTTACTATGGCAAACATTAATGCACAGGCTTATCTTTTCCTTTGACATCAGTTCTGCCAGCACAACAGCTCATGCATACCTGCATGATCAGACTGACAAAGATGGATGTCTTCCGAAATGCCAGGGCCAGCAGCCAGTGGACAAAATAGTTATTCACCCTCATAAAGCATGCCTACTGAATGGCCTGGACTGGACTGTTCATCTACCAGTCAGGAGAAGCTTGTGACAGATAAGGGAACGTTTGACAGCTGACTGACATCCCCAGGGGCATAGAATAGATAGGTTTGCATATTCAGAAGTGCGTGAGGCAGGAGCCAGCCTGGCTGCATCTATTCAATGACTGTGGATCAGAACCATTTCACCTGATTTTGTCTGTCACAGATGGGTAATTCACACAAGGGGAATTCATCCTTGCACAGGGAATCAACATGAGTCTGTAGTTTTAGAGAAGACTGTCTCTTTTCTCTGATGCTGAGCATACTGAGAAAGTGCAAGATGAAAGCAGGAAAGAAATCATTGGGAATGGGAAGACAAAAAGGCCAGAGCCCATGTATAGGTAGGAATGGGATTGGAGAGAAATATCACAGAGACAGATCTCCCACGCGGAACGCAGTTTAGAGAAATGCATTCATTAAACTTAGCTTAGCACTGACAGCTTTGCATTTATCAGAACTCAGTGCCAAAGGAGAAACATGAACTCTGGTCACTTAGCAGGAAACTGAACAAATGTCGTATGCCAAATTACACTGATTACATAAATAAAATTAATTTCAGGTTATATTTTTAATTTCTGTATTACTGTTATTTCATAGAATCTTCTCAAGCTGCTCCATCCATTGACATCAGATCTGCTTTCAAAAGAAGGTAACTTCCAACAGTGATCCTATGAAGCTCTTCAGTAATGGAAGCTGGTAGCATGTACAGAACTTGTCAGACAATTGTATCAAGTATTTTAGCAAATTTTTGTAAATAAAGAATAAATTGGAGATTACAGTAGTTGGTAGTGGGTAGAATGAAATAGTTACAACACAGAGATAGTACATATGATATTAAATACACTATTGTGAAATTTAAGTGTCATTATTTTAAGGGAAGATGCAATATTTAAGGTGATTAAATATATGTTACTTTAGAGGGTTTTAAAATCATATTTTAATTCACTAAAATATTCTACTGAATGTTTCCTGAAAAATGTTGGCTACAGTGTGAAAGTTCCTGGTCCCTGTACTGTACTGATTAAAAAGCAGAGAGAAAATGCACACTGATTTCAAGAAGATAGGATCTAGCTTTGTATTATCTTACAGTAGAAAGGGCCATTGTTACAAAAAACCTACAAATAATATATCGCAGAGGATGTAAGATAAAGCCTCGTGTCTTTTGTTATCTTGTGATAAAATAGCAATTTAAACCTGTAAGATGTAATCTTTTTATTTTATAGAGAAAATTGTCTTACAATATTCAGAATGAAAATGTTTTACAAACAGAAAATTAATTTAGTTTGTCGATTTATACGCACAAGCAAAGCTGTGATTCAGAAGTAACTGTTTTTATTTAGAGGGATTTGATTTTAAAAGTAAATGCAAAAGATATTACCTTCAAGGTGCACCCCTTTCTTGAGCACATTTTAAAAAAACTAGAATAACTATTCTGCCCAAGCAGATGATGATACCTTAATATTTTCTGATTTTTCTAAGTAATACCTTGCATGTAAAATCTGGGATGAAATAATGGCATCCTTTGACTTAACATTTGCAGGATTTTGCCATTTTAAAAAATATTAAGGGTATTTCTTTAGTCTATATGTGGTTTATAATAAGGTATTACTGCTTAAGGTCACATTATAGAAAGAAATAAGGTATTACTGTTTAAGGTCACATTACAGAAAGAAATGCACCTTCACAGGACTGTAATTCTATCTGTAAAAATGTAAAATGTACTGTTTCTTTTTAAAAAAAATTATTTCTCCCTTCATTTAGAGAAAGGTTAAATCTTAAATGTAATGCTTTGCAAACAATATTTGACACAGCTATGCACTGTGAAAAGCACCACCCAGCAATGCAAATCTGTGTTTTACATTCATAGCAAAAGTTCAGCACAAGTCCTTTGTTTTTATAAATGTACATTATGGAAATGAAAAACAAAGCTCATTGTGTTGACTAGCTCACAGTTATTTGTGTTACTGAAATCTAACACAAATAGTGGCAAATTTATGTATGCAGTTACAAAAATTTGTCATCAAAGTATAATAAAAAGCAATGCAAACTTTTGTGTTATTTTTCACAAATGCCTAAAGAAACACAATTTGTGTGAAAAAAGAATACAAGTTTGTGTTGATTACATACCATTATTTGTGTGTCTGGACAGTGTTGAGTATATGAGATATGTAGATCATTTGCGATGTGTGTTGTCTAAGCCTTCCTGTATTAAACAAAGATTTGATCTTTTTCTATTAATAACAGCGGTGATGGACAAGACGATGCAGGAGAACTTGACTTTAGTGGTCTCCTGAAACGTAGGTGAGAACCAAGTGATGCAGTGAGCAGGTGTGGATTGCAAACCATTAGGTTCGCACACAGAAAGAGTCAGGTGTAGCATTAATAACTTCTTAAGAACTTTCTGATTTCAGTGTTTCTAACTATTATTCTCATAGTATAATATGTAAATATTTAGTTAATTGTACCTTTAAATGTGCAGAAAAGAAACCTCAGATTTGAGTGTACTGGGAAAAGAGTGAGCCACAACCTAAAGAGGCCAATAACATTTAGTTTATTTGCTGTTCCTTTTGTGTTTGCATGGAGGTCAGAAGGGGACAATTTCCTACACAGGGATGAGCAGTTCAGAAAATTGAGTCTGGTGCAAGAGTAAAAAAACTGAAAGGGTCAAATTTTGGTTGCATCTTTAATTGATTTTATAAGCATCCTGATTAAAAAAAAAAAAAAATTATATCATGCTTTTAAACCATAGACATTAATATTGATTCTTCATAATTTTCTGTTTCTTGGTTGGAAAAGTTCTCTAAGATCATCCTGTCCAACCATCAATACGTGCACACAAATATTCAATGGTGTTTTATTAACAGAAGTTCTGTGACAGAGAAAAACTTGGGCACACGTTTCTCTGTTTTGACGTGAAAATATGGTGTTATGACAGTTATGCCTCTAGCTATTTCAGATTTTAAACCCAGTTTAGTCTCTGAATAGGTTAAGAGAGTTAATTTGCATTTTTTTAATTTAACACAGAAATTCTATATGCCATGAAAATCAATGGCAACCGACCACAGAGAATTGGAAAAGGAACTAGATCCTTTTTGTCATTTTCCACTTACTCTGAAAGAGGAAAATCCAATATGCAGTATTAATTACATAACAAGTTCATGATGGGCTCATGGGTTATGATGATGAGTATAGTATTTAAACAACTAAAGCAAACAGGAAAGCCTGAAAGTAAAAGTAGACAGTGAGAGAATTACCTGAACAAATTCAAGTCCACCAGGTCTTTGGTTTTTTAATCTTCTCATCCCTAATTAGGACCTTCAGTTTGACTTTTTACCATACTAATACAACTTACAATGACAGTTCTCATGACTGCCTGTGGAGTGTTTCATTAGCAACATGAGAGTTGCATGTAAGAGGTCTTAGCGTATTTGTTGAAAGAGAAATGTGATTTAAGAGTCATTATCACTTCACTAACAAGTAACTCTAATGTTTTGTGAGATAAATACTGCATAGCCATATAAACATAGTATACTTATTGTTTGGTTAATGGGCAAAACAAAGTTTTAGTTTTTAAACACCATAATTTTATATTGGTCAAATTGGTTATCACCTCTTTGCTTCAGGCACTGAAATGTAACCTCATACTTCTGAGCTTAATTGAATAAGATTACTAATTAAGCTCCAGTGCAGATATGAATATCTATTTCTAAGAATAGAAACACACATTTTCATTTCAATTTTTTTCAAGAGGCAATGTTGCAGGTGAATTCCTTCTTTTTTGTATAGTTATATTACCAAGGGAAGAGCTAGAACTTTTCACCTGTGGTGCATAATACTTGAAACCTGTTTTTTTTAAAAAAAAAAAACCCAACTAAATGCATAGAATTTATATGCTGCCTGTTTTCAAATTATGTGCTGGTCTTGCAGGAAGACAAACCAGTTTTTATTTCAGTAAACCATTCTGTGACTGGTTATGCTTCATCAGTGCAATGGATCAGTAATGATACAAAATTCCAAAAGGCACAAAATGTCAAAAAAATTCAAACATTTAGGCTCTTTTTTAAAAAAATTAATCTTTCAACAAAATTCACATTTTTTGGGAAAAGATCTGAAAGTGATTTTGTGGAAATATCAGTCTACTTAGGAAATACCAAGCACTGTTTGCCCACTACCCAGAACAGAAACTGTTCCGGTCTCAGAACAAAGTTGGTTTGCTCTAAGTGTCAAAATTTGTTCTCCAGTTACACAAGAGAAAAAAAGAGTCTGGAATTTATTCTTTCAAGCTGGCTGAAAATCAGGATGCTCTAACTGATCCTCATTTTCAACTACTGCCTGATTTACAGGAGTAAATTATCTCGATTTCTATGGAGTGTACCTCTCCTTAGCACGGACAGGCACTGCATGGCAAGAGGCCAGCCCTGGGAGAGGAGAATGCCACCCCATGGGGTGTGTCAGCTTTTACATATGTTTGCAAGCTGATCTTGACTTGCCACTAGGAAGAAGGAATCTCACTGAAACATCAGTGTTTGCGGTACATAGGCACCCTCCAGAAAGCATGAGCATGGATGAAAAGAAAAGGAACAAAATGTAGAATTACATACCTGAGATGGTCTAACCACAGTGATCCTGGTCTGATCGTAATGAATTTACAGGAAAAAAAAGTCTGCTCCAATTCCTGGATAGTTCTAGCAGTTCACTTTCTTGAGCTAAGCTGTCAGTCTCAAAAATTACCATTTTGTTTAGGATGCTTCAATTGTTCTCTTGTTTAATGGCTGCCATTGTAAAAACAGTTATACTTCTCTTTATCAGTTGTCTTAGCCTGGAGTTGCAGATAGTAAATATGGTATTGAAACTTTTGTATAAAGGTGATGCTATTCACACAGGCCTCTGAAAACACTTCCTGCTCTTAAGACTGAGATAAACATGGAAGCCAACAGATCCATCTTGCAAGTCCAAGCTGGTGTGGAAATCTCCAGTTCCTATCTATATGCCAACTTTAAGTAACTCTGAGAAGTCCTGGTGTAAATATAAACAGACCCTGATTCCCTTGGATTTCTATGTGCTTTAATTGCTCACCCCTAGTAGCAGTTACAGGGACTCAGGGTTTGAAAGCATTTTAATATAATTATGAAATGTATGGATTAGGCTCAGATCTCAGTGGTGCCATCATAACTTGTAACTGATTCCACTCATGTTACTACAGATAAAACTTGTTTAAGTGGGATTAGCCCATCTGCTATTATAGTACTACGTTACAAAAAAGGGATGAGCCCATATGCTATTATAGTACTACATTAAAAAAACCTTTTTTTTTAAATATTGAAGCAAAATAAAACCTCTCATAACTGATTGTATCATAAAAGGCCAAATTAAACTTATATCCAAATTCTGCCTTGAAGAAGTGTAAAGTAAGTTGTGAATGTCATGCTAAGCTATTCTACTTGTACTGAGAGAAATAAAAAAATATGATGGCAGCCTTCAAATTTTGATCAAAACATTTCTAACCTCATCATAGATTCAGCTTCACCTTGTTGCTATGGCATGATAAAGCCTCACTAACTCTTATCCCATAATTTTATTTTGCTACTGTTAGGGAGGTTAAACAGCAAGAGGAAGAACCTGAGATAGATGTGTGGGAGCTCCTAAAGAATGCGAATCCCAGTGAATATGAGAAGATTGCTTTTCAGTATGGTATCACTGACCTGAGAGGCATGTTAAAGCGTCTGAAGCGCATGCGCAGGGAAGTGAAGAAGAGTGCAGGTATGGATAAGGCAGAATATTCTCATGTTCAGCAGCCAGCCACGAGCATCCACCTTAAAAACTCCAACTTGCTTCGTTTCTATGTAAGGGGACTTGCACACCACAACACAAGCCTTATTATTATTAAGTGCTTAGTGTAAACACCCTTTCCCATCCAGTGCTTACCAAAAGCATCCTTCCTTCTTGGAAAAACAGTAGCTAGAGCTAGAACAAAGTCCTCCAGCTGTGTCGAAGTGCAAGAAGTTTTACTGAGAAAGGGGCATCTCTAAGCACCTAGGGCCAGTCTGTTTGGTCCCTCTCCCCAGCTTCCTGTTGAGTAGGATGGAGCTGCCAACCATATCAGAATTTTTCAATGCACAGGTTTTTCTCTACAGGAGGTGCTCTATATATTGGGGAAAATGTCTATAGTAATGACAGGATGAGAGTAATGTGCTCTTCCCTCACACCACCTTTATTATAAACTGGAAACTTTTACATTGCAATAAGCTAAAACCTTTTCAGATATATTAACTCTACTCCTGTTGCATCGATATATTCAGATATATGCATGATGTAAATCTTAGCAGAAACTGATTACTTATCTATGGGCAATTTATTTGAGACACGATTAATTTATTTATTTTTGAGCCACAGTTACCTGCTCCCCTGGGTCCAGCTTTTGTGGCTGACAATACCTAAATGTTGATGTTAAAGTGTTTTGAAATATCTGAGTTGCACCTGGCTCTACCTTGCCCAGAACAACTTGGCCTACATTTGCACATCTCAAAGAACTTTTTTGCAAAGGTCCATTAAGATTCACAGACTGAACTTTTGCCTGGTTTCAAATATTTTTACTAATATTTTGCAGCTGTAACAAGTGGAACTGCAATGTATACCTTCCAACCTATAGAAAGAATCAGGAAAGCTAATCTGGCTTTTAGACAAACCAGTGCATTTATTCCAATAGAGTGAAACTCAGGAATTTTAGCTTAAAATTCCATGTTAAACTTGGGTGGTGGTGCTAATAGAGTAGTCCTTTGTAAGAGATTCGTTGTAAATGATTCCATGGCACCAGCTTATTCTGACATAGTACTTCTCAGCGAGCTGTCAAAGCTACATCTACCCAATCCTATTCAGAATACAGTCATGCTGCAAGTTCATTAAGAGATATTGGCTTAAACTTGTTTGGTATAGTCAGACCTGCAGAGCTTTGCACTTACTCTAATATTTCTAGAAAATAAATTTGTTCATCTGGACTAGTCTAAGAATACAGAGTGATGAATAACATTGTGTGCATGTATTCGAAATGCTTTGATGAGATCTATGCAATGTCATTTCAGCATTCATATTCTTGTTTTCTCTTCTTCTTTTATAATAATCCTTGGCTTCCACAACAGCTTTTGCCAAAGGTCTTGATCCTGCATATCAGGTGGACAAAGGAGGTAAAGTAAGGTTCATGGTGGAGCTAGCAGATCCAACAGTGGAACTCAAGTGGTATAAAAATGGCCAAGAAATACGACCAAGTGCAAAGTAAGTAGCTTTATTGTGTGCAAGCAATAAAATGAGTACACGTGTACTTCCTTGACCGTGTGTTGCGCAGATCTATCTCTTTGCTCAGGCTGCACCAATTTATTTCTGAAAAATCTGAAAATGATGCTATATTGCTCATGGTAATATAGATTGGCTACTTCACTTCGAGGGAAAACAAACATCCACAAAAAAACATGGAGCCATTTCCTACTGAGTATTTTTTTTAAAATTGTGAAGCACTTTGATTAAATAAATTATTTGTCTTTAGTCCTGACCTGAAGGAGGTCAGAATCTTTCTGCAGTAATTAGTTGCTAAGAGGAGAGATGTTTAACATCACATAATTAACTACCTGGCTCACAAAGCATCTGAGGAAAGGAGAACAATGTTTGTCTCAACTTCCACTATCAAGTTAAGTCTCACACTGAAGTCAACAAACTGCATTAGTTCAAAATTACTTCAGTCATGTGCAACAGGTGTAGTGAACCCAAGCTGCTTCTTTGTCATCTGTATCACCTGCATATTGGTTTATTCTCTGATTTTATCTAGAAGCAGCTTTTCAGGAGCAGACACTCGAGTACAGGTAGATCAATGGCTGAAAGTTGAGCCCATTCCCTAGCCTGGGCACAACCAACTCTTACAACCCGATGCCAAAAATCTCATTCCACAATCAGACACAGCTAGGAATGACAATGTGCAACCAGTAATGCACAATAATGCAGTAATGCACAATAATGCAATGTTCCTCAAATGTTTCTCAGCAGCACAAAATCCTAGCAACTTTCTCCTCTGGCCCTGTGAAAATAGTAATTAGTAAAAGCCCTCTTACACAGAAGGAGCAGATTTCCTTCATTCTGTTGCTGCAAAAGTCAATGAAGGATTTTGATTAATATTTATAGTTGACAAAAAATGCATGATAAAGAGGGTACCTTTTCTTTAGCCCCTATATCTGCTGTGATCAGTTCAGAACTGTTTCATAGGCAGCTATATGGATACTTCTCTGGTAGAAAGACCTGGACTGAATGCTCCAGTGTATTTCTTCCAGGCTGCTGAAGCAGCTGTCAGATGCTAATGAGCTTTGGTCATTACAAACCTGGAGCAGATCTAAACTGGTGACATAAAGGTGAAAGGCTCCATATCCCATTACCAAAACCCCATATCCCATTACTGATCTCTTGTGCCATCTGGCCTACCAATAATACTAACTTCTTAACTTCAGCTATTATTATACTTCACAAAAATGTTAAGAGTGTTGGAATGAGGATGGTGTCCTGTTACTGGTTATTTTCATCTTTACTCATCTAGAGTTTCAGACTCCATTTTATCTGCCATCCTTCAAAGCCTGTTCTTTTTTTTTTTTTTTTAATTTTAGTTTTTCATATCACCAAAGCCTAGGATTTTGGAACAAGCCAGAGGATGCTTATTGTCACTCTTTTTGCTAAAAAGTCTATGACTGTTCTGTTGAATCTTGGAAATTGCTTCCAAGCACAATTTTTCCAGTTCTATGTAAAAATTATTTTCACCTCTTATACTCCATAAAGCACTTTCTACATAAAACAAAAGGGGTACAGCAGTTTTGCTAATCTATCTTTGCTGCATTCCCATTCAAACAGGTACATTTTTGAGCACAAAGGTAACCAGCGAATTTTATTCATCAATAATTGTTCGATGACAGATGATGCTCGCTATTATGTAACAGCTGGGGATGAGAAATGCTCCACAGAACTGTTTGTGAGAGGTAACTGTGTCAGCTTGCTCCTATTTCACCTGTTGTAAATTGGTGTGACTTCTTTGGCTGCAACAGAAATTAACAGGGAAGATCTGGTTCAGTGTATTTTTCCATTTGTACTAGCAGCCTTTAGGATCACTCTGTATTTCTGTGATCCCAGACCATTTTTTTCTTCATCCTGTATTTAGTAATTTAGTGAAAGCCCTGAAATAGGGATATGGTTGATTTCATATTGTACATTGGGACCTAGCAGAGCTGTCATCCTCCTCATAGTTTTAAAGCCATTTTGGAGACTCATTTGTCATAGCACTGGCTTTCCTTAACACTACACTTAGATACCTGATAACCCTGATATTTGTGGTCCAACAGCTTGGTTTCAAGTAACCTCAGATTAGACTTCCTAGCAGTTAGTTTTCAATTCACCTGCACAAATTTAAGGGAAGACTCTATCAAAAGCCATGAGTGGCCATTTCTTCACTCTTTTTGCTCCCACCGTGTCTTACTGATAATATTCGTGGCATTACTCACACAAGCACAACAAAACAAACAGAAAATCAAAACTTACAGTGAGAGAAAAAAGTCTTTGAATATTTCAGAAAGCTATTTAAAATAATTAAACCCATTTCCCCTGTAAATATCATAGGATAACTGTTGTGCAATCTCTTGCTATTAAATAAACTTGACATCAGGAATAGGTTAAACCAATAAGAGACTGATATTAAAATTTTAAAGCTGTATCATCTTATATTGCATGTTTTTGGAAACCTCTTCCACTTAAGTTTTTTTCTCTCAGATTGTAAATCTGTGATTTTCTCTTTCCAAAGATCCTCCAATTTTGGTGACCAAAGGCCTGGAGGATACCAGTACCTATGTTGGTGAACGAGTAGAACTGAGCTGTGAAGTGTCTGAGGATGATGCAAATGTGAAATGGTAAGCCACACTTTGAACAGATTCTGATTTCCTTGAGAAGAAAACCCATAATATTTTAATTGTAGGCAAAAATGTGACAGGTTTTTCTATGCCAGTAAACCTGAAAAATTGTTAATAAAATCTCAAGAAAACATTAAAAAATGTAGCAAGAACAAAAATATCCTTCCACATTCATGGAGGAGTCTGATTAACCTTTTCTTGTGCATTAGGCTTATAAAGTCTTCTCTGGAAGTTTCAGTCCATGGGAATCTTATTTGCACAGGACTTCTACTGGAAAAATGATAATTCTTTGTTTTCCAATAGGTTTAAGAATGGTGTAGAACTTCCCAATGATCCTAAATCTCGGTATCGAATCAAGGTTGAGGGTAAAAAGCACACGTTGATCATAGAGGAAGCTGCAAAAAATGACAATGCAACTTACTCAGTAATGACCACTGGAGGCCAATCAGAGGCTAAGCTTTCAGTTGATTGTAAGTATCATTAATCTTGCTCTTGAATTCATATGTCACAGTTTACTAGCTTACAGAAATAAATCACTTGCTCAGCTTTTCCTGGGGATTTAAAGAGAGGCTTATCTTCCATACCAATTTCTTTGCTGCAGATCTCAAGAACAGTGACTTTCCTTTAGAAGCTGTTTGTAGTAACAGGCAGTGGACTAGTCCTGCTTGAAAACTTTCTGTCTGTTAAGGTGGAAAACAAAGCTATCCATTCAAAGATATAATAGGTCAATGAAGTGAAATTTTCAAGGGAAGTTATCTGCCTTTCTTTATTCCTTTCAGGTTTTCACAGGACAGCCAAACCCAAGCTTTTTAGACAAAATGAGAGGAAAAATATGTTGGAGAAAATAAGCATTTCTATAACTAGGCACTCTGTTAACAGGCATCAGAGTTACTTGACCTGAACTCATAGGCACAAACACCTATCTATGTAGCTCCCGTGGTATTGTTTGTACAATATCTCTTTCAACCCCCTGTGCTTTTTAGCAAAATGTATGCACCCGGCCTCTAAAGTTATGATACATCATGCATAAACATATATTGTTTTGTAATACTTATTTTTGACTATTTTGTACAAATTGGCATCCTAAGCACAACCAATTCACACTGTTCTATTATCAAGTTGGAAATTATGCTCAATGGCTATTGAGCTCTGTCACCTTTCCTTTCACACAACTTCTAAGGATTTTCCAACGGCTTTTCCATAAAACACTGCCTTTCCCATCACTCTCTATTTCCTCTGTCAGATTACTGCATACAGATGGTACTGTATGTTCAGCCTGGACTTTGATCTACAGCACCTAATCTTCCAGAAAGTGGAAGTGAACTGAGGCACCAGTTCTCAGACTCAGGTTTTACAAAAGCTAGTAGTATCTGTGGGTATTCATAGGGTGAGTTAAGGCAGTTTGGCAAACATGAGAACAAGTAGCATATGAAATGAAGCTTTCTGTCCAGTCAGCATTTGCTACCAGCCTGACAAAACAGTTCCCACTTGTAATGAATGACTTTGGTAAGTCTCCAAATTATCTTGGATCATCTGGGAGAGCTATGAGAGCAGTTAGATCACTGTTAGATCACAGGAAAGGTGGGTTGCAATACCTTCCAGTGCATAGATCTGAGGACACAGGTCTTTCACTTCTTGAGGCTTCTTACTGGATTCTGGGGGATAGAAACACCCTACCTCCAGCACTTAAACACCAGAGAGGGAAGAGCATTCAAATTACGCTCCTGAGCTTAGTTCTTCTATGGGCATTATGCATGGAATTTTCTCAGTCAAGGCATGGGTATTTTGGATCATCCTTTCTAAGGCAGGAGACTACATGAAAAGAGGTTAATTTATGTAGCTCACATGTATGTATTACTAGCATTTTGACTTGAGAACTTTATTATTGGAGGCTTTTTTCTGATTTGAAGACTATCGTGACAGTAGCAGCTCTGTGACAGAATCATTAGCAATTATTTGATACTAGCATTAATATCTCTGCTTCTGTTTTCCTAAGTGAGACCACTGAAGATATCACTTGCACTAGAAGACCAGACTGTAAGGCTTGGACAGGAAATCCACCTGAAGTGTGAGATATCTGAGAACGTGGAAGGGAAATGGTACAAAAATGGGCAACTGATCGAAGCTAGTGACCGTGTAAAACTTTATCACAAAGGAAGGTAAGTCTGTTGAGCATTGACTTGTGTTTTGAAGTAATCTCACTGTAGAGATGTGTGGGTTATTTTACTGAAAATTATCTGGTAATCAAGCCTAACCTTTGTCCCTCAAACATATTTATTTTTATCATCATAGAAGCCATGTCTCCTTGCCCTCTTTCATCTTACGTCTTTTGGCTGTGGAAGACAATTATAAAATCCTTGATCCATCTAAGTTCAAGCTATTAATTTTTCTTGACATTGATTTTGCTGTTAGCATGGGATATTAAGTAGTAAAGTAAAATAATTGTTAGGTATTATTAAAAATCTATAGTTTTTAAATGTGTGTCACAAAGGTGGTCTAACAAAAGTCAGAATATTCCCACAACGGGATCACTAAAGATTTCTTCTTGAACAACCAAGCAACAATCTAATGGCAGCAGCCCAGAAACCCTGTGTCAAAGAGATTACAGTCCTGTGTTTTTCTACTTCTATATTCAAGCAAAGAAATAATAGGATTGGTTACATTGTCTCAATAATACTTTTTACAAACCACACTGTATTTAACCAGATAAAATACCACTAAGCAGCCAGCAATGGAGTTTTAGTCAGTAGTCTTACATACTTGCACAGATCTCCTGAAGTTTTCAGATTTTTCCTTACTGCTTCAAGCAGTCTTCCAAAATAATTTAGACTGATTTATTTTTCAATTTTTTACAGAATCCACAGATTTGTTATAGCAAGCTCTGCTGTTGATGATGAGGGTGAATACATGTTTGTACCAGATGCCTATAATATTAATATTCCATGCAAAGTACATATTGTGGGTAAGTATCTGGCACAATGACATATATAACACCTCTTTCTCTGACACTTGGGGATTAAAAGCAGCATGAGATATCCTTGATTACAATCAGTTTGTTTCGTCTGAGAAGGCATCTACCAGAGAAAGCAGTTCAGCTGCTGTGGCCAAGTGCAAGTGAGATAGTCAGAGAGCTCTTTGCCTGCTCATAGTTTATAAGCCTAGGGGAGCTACTGGGGAAGGCTTCTTCATATTGAATTCCTAAACCTAAACCACTATTAAGAGTTTGTGTAAAACACCTGTTGCTATCCTCTTTTCAGATACAGTGTCATTGTCTTAGAAGAACTGGCTTGCTGACATTGCAAAATGTGATTTAGTTTGGTAAAAGATGAATAGAATAGGTACATATTTATCTATTTCCTAAATACATTAAATGATTTCTAGAGAGAAAATTGTTTCTGGCCAGCTTTTATTCAATCAGCAAAACAGAAGGTTTGTTAATGATCCCACTCTTTCAAACAAAAAACAAGGCATTGACTCTTCCCACAAGAATACCTCACTGGTTTTTAACCAAACCATCAACTTGGAAGTCACAAGGAAAGTAACTTAAATGACCAAAGTTTTAGTAAGTAAGTCCTGTAATTGAAGATGAAAAAAGGGGGATATCTGTGTTAGAAAAAGTTTTGAAAAGCTTTACGGAGAATGAAAAAGGAAGAGGTAATAGAAGGGTATGCCCACTGATATAATTTCCAATACATCAGAAAAAACTGTGAGAGGATATTCAGCAGTTGTTATACACTCACATGGGGTACAATAAAAGTACAATTTTCATGAAAAGGATCTGAGTTAAGAAAACCGTAAGAATAGTGATGTTTGAAGCATGGTAAAAGGTGGTGTAGCAAGCCTGCAGTGTAAATTCTCAAGAGCCACTTAGAGGAAATCTTGCTCAGAAGTTACCTGAATATACACAATTCTGCCTCAGGAAGATAGACTTAATTTTTATTGTGGTCTTACTATTCCAAAATGTCTATGGTGGCATAATTTATTTTTCATCAGGCACCCATTTTCTTAAAAAGAAATTTTCTTCACAGATTTTCTTCTGAACATAAAGAAAACCAAAACAAACAAAAACCAACCAACCAACCAAACCAAAACAAAACAAAAAAACAAACAAAAAAACCCCCCAAAACAAACAAACAACACAAACAAAAAAAACCAACAACAACAACAAAAAACC
>JANHGN010002010.1:115326-142905 GCA_024605025.1 Megaceryle maxima
CAAAACAAAACAAAAAAACAAACAAAAAAACCCCCCAAAACAAACAAACAAAACAAACAAAAAAAACCAACAACAACAACAAAAAACCACCAAAAAAACAGGAAAACACAAAACACAGACTGAGTAGAGTGGCAGGTCACTGAACTCCCAAAGTGTCAGCCACATGGCAAATTCAGACAATCTCTCCTTTTTCAGATCCTCCTAAACTCCACCTGGATGGTCTTGGGGAAGATAACACTGTGACAGTAGTGGCAGGGAGCAAACTACGACTTGAGATACCCATCACTGGCGAGCCAACTCCAAAAGTCATGTGGAGTAAAGGGGACAAGGTACATTGTCATTATACATGTTTCTTAAACTTACCAAGGGCCTTTCTTCAAGAAAACCCCAACTTCTAGCCTTGTGAAGACACTGATTTTAATTACAGAAAATGAGAATATGCATTTTATCTAAAAAATTCTCCTCACTCGAAGAGTAAAATAGATAAATATTATTTAGTAACTGTGGGGTCTGTTTGATGAAAGGTTGGAATTTAAAAAGGGAAAAAAAAATTGTGGGTTTGCTCTAAATAAATTGTAAAGGAGAGGGACATGAGAGATGCAGAAGAAAACTGGTGAAAATCTACCAAATGGCTACTTCTTCTGTACATTCTGCTCAGAATGGCTGCCAGGTTTTGATGGGAAGCCGTGATATGGTCTGGTCTCGTTTTGATAAATTATGATGAAATGTCAAATGGTGAATGAAACAATAGGCTGGGCAATTGGCATCTTGCATCTGATGTCTTAATGCAAAACTTTGCACAGATCAGTCCATCTCTGTGTGATACCAAAAAGGCATTTTTCACATTTAAGATTTGATCATTGCACATGGAAGCTGGAACATGTTATTATTATTGGATTTGTCAGACCTATCTGGTACAGATCTCCAACTACTATTTTTCAAATATTAATTGCAATATCACCATTACAGACTTGCCTAAATAGGAAATTATTCTAGGAGAGCTCTTACTCCAAAATACGTGCCAACATTTGAAATTTGTGAGTACAAATGACTGACCATTACAATCACTCTGACCTTTAAACCAAATGAATTACATTGTGATCTGACTTTTGGGAGAATCCACTACTCCCTTTCCATCAAATAATGACAGGTAGTGCTTATAGGACAGGTAAGCCTGGTGCCTCTTCCTTTGAGATGCAATGGCTACACTGAGCAATGGTTAAACTGAGTACTGAGTTAAACAGATATGCTATATATTAATTTGTTCCTCAGTTATTTTGTCATTTTTGTGATCATTAGGTGAACTTCTTAGCTTCAGTGTGGTTTTTTATTTTATGGTTGCCTTAGCATTTTTGCTGAAGTGTCCAGTACTGCGTTTGGATTTTGATTTTGAGCATTTTGAGTCTCAAATCCAGAAAATGTGAATTTTCCCTTTGCTTACTTTGATTCCTAGTGGATCACAGACAGTGGAAGAATACGGTCAGAAACATATTCAGACAGCAGCTGTCTGGTCATTGATACAGCTGAGAGGGAAGATTCAGGTCCTTTCAGAATAACGCTAAAGAATGAGGCTGGAGAAGACACAGCTCTAATCAACATCAAAGTGGTTGGTAAGTCACGTGGAACAGTGTAAATGAGCCATGTCTTTCATCACAGCCCTTTTCAATAAATGCTCCTTGAAGAACACTACTTTTCTTCATCCCAACAAGAGACAAACTCTTTTTTGTTTATCTGAAGGGTCTCTCCTGTAGATGCTGTCCTCCCTAGATACTAAACTGTTGTAGATTCTCAGAAAACTTCCATCTTCCTTTTTGTCCCCATTTTCAGATGTGGAATTGAGGTGCAAGGATACTAAGGTCCAGTGTTACTGACGAACACAGGTGCATAGCATAGGATTTAAGTTGGAGTTAATTCCCACTCTGATGGCAGCTCACAGTACGTGGGCCAAACTTGTGCCTCAGGCTGTCCTTAACACTCTCCCTTCTCCATGTGGCTGTGGATTCTGTCTTACCACATACCCTTACGTGCATTCTTAAATGTCTTACCTGTGCTAAAGAGCTTGAAATTTATCCCTTCCAAACCACCTGCCAGGATCCACAAAAACCTCCTTTCTCTCTCCTCAATTAGGAACTCCTGTTGCACTGGAAAAACTATTCAGAGTTGTTTCTTATTTTAATTTTTTTTATTTTAACCTATGCAAAAAGAAAAAAAGATTTGGTTTTTTTTTTTTTTTTTAATAATACTTCCTTTGTTTACAACAGATGTCCCCGATCCTCCTGAGGCACCAAATGTGACTGAGGTGGGTGAAGACTGGTGTGTTATGACCTGGGAACCTCCAGCAAATGATGGTGGATCACCCATCTTAGGTACATTTTTTTTTTTTTTTTTTTAGTGATGCTTTAATAGAGACAAAAGAAACAACCCCCAAATAGTTGGTGCCATAGGATCAGAGTTTAGCTCAGTTCCTGGAAAGTGGCATTTTGAGCATTCAGTTGCAAAATGTTCAATCCTATCTTCAACTTTATCAGATACCTGTTTTGTAATGCTTTGAGATTTATCATTTTGCACATTGCCACATTATCAGTTCCCCGACTTGAAATACAACCTCTTATAGTACCAAACTTCGAACACTTAGCCCATTGGAATGTTAGAAGGAATTTTAGAAATAAATCACTCTGTACATTAAAACATTTTCTAATATACTGAACCAAGATGAAAAGCCAGAGGGGCCCAGAGGCCATCAGAATCAGGTCTTTTTCACTTTGAATTAAATACAGTGGTGTTGTAAGTGAAGTCCAAAACCAGCTTGTGTGTGGCCATAAAAGCCAAACGTGTCATTATCAGATAGCTCACAATGGGAGAAATTTAACAATAATCCCTAAACCAGTCTTCAAGGTTATCCCGAAAAAATGCCATTGGGCAGTCAAAAAATAGACCCCTCACTATTAAGCTTTATGGCACCACTTACTATAATAAAATTTTCTTTGGTCAATAGGATATTTCATTGAAAGGAAAAAGAAACAAAGCTCCAGGTGGATGAGGTTGAATTTTGAACTTTGTAAAGAAACAACTTTTGAGCCAAAGAAGATGATTGAAGGTGTTGCTTATGAGGTCCGTGTATTTGCTGTTAATGCAATAGGCATTTCTAAACCAAGTATGCCTTCAAAGTCTTTTGTTCCTTTAGGTAAGTAATCAAGAACATAGAGATAGCTATGCATTTAGAAAATTGTCATTAATACCTTTTTGCTGTCATCTAATTACATAACTGTAGTTCTTGTTGCCCTTGTGTTACTCAGGACCTGTCTTTATTAGGTGCTGCATAAACTATATGTCTATCCCTGAAGGATTTATAGTTTTTTCTACACAAGAAACAAAGATGTACAGACAGAAAAATGGTGCACTACAATAAAACAGTGACATGCTATAGTTGAGCTTGATATGGTCAATACTGTGGCCAGTATGTTTTAAGGACAAGAAGTGATAGTTCAACATTTTTATGTATCACCTGTACTCCTCAACCGAGTCAAACTATTGCCAGTCAAAGTGGTAATTTAGAGAATTGATAAAGATGATGATTTATAGTCTTCATTGTTTTCTGTGTCTTCCTCCTCCTATAACTCCAATCAGGCACTGGCTTTTGGCCAAAAATGGTCAGGAAATGTGACCAGAAGTCTGAAGATCACTATTTGTAGGCTGCACTGTATGAAAATCAGACTTTCTTTCACATTTCACTACACGTGCTGTTACATAGTACCTTTACATTTAAAAATGTAAAAGTATTCACAAATAATCCATAGATCCCCATTTAAAAAAAAAACACCCCCCCCCCCCAAACCAAACCACAACAACGAAAAAAATACCAACAGGTATATGATCTATTGTAAAAGTAGAAATCTATGGTAAAAAAATTGTGAATTTGCCCAATATTGCAGTAATTCTTATGATAAGATACATTTGAATGGCCTCTAGTTTCCCCTCTAGGCCTCATGGATTCCCACTAGCTGAAGGAGGGTTATTTTTTTCCCCAAAAAGGATCACGTACTTGCAATATCGCTTCACAAACAACCTGGATTAAGCTAGGTAGTGTTTTATACTATTCTATATGTCACCTTATTGCTTTATATTAATGCAACAGCTATAGGGCCTTATCATACGCCTACCAACAGACCAGTTTTGTAGTTTTTTTCAAATAAAGAAACATATATTCAAATTACCATGACAACCATAAATCCCTGTAAAAGAAAAGTATCTCATTCTGTAGACCAGCAAAGGTTCCCATCTTGCTCAGCAGCACCTCCACGATAAAGAGGAGGATGAAGGTGGCTGTTATTGCTATAGAATGCTCTCCTCTTGTTGTAGGACTTGCAAGTTCTCTGCTGTATCTTCAATCACTCTTTGTCCTTCTCAGTCCTCAGTAGGAGAAATTTAACTCTGAATTAGGCTATGAGTAGATATAAGTTACTCGCTTCACCTAGTTTGGTTCTAATTGGGAAAGATGTGCCAGGGATGATTGGAAATGCCTGGCAGGCAGGATTTCACCTGTCACCTATGATGCTGAATTAGAGGAAAACACACCATAAATGTAAACCCTTAATTGTAACTCACTTTTCTGCTTTCTCTCTGCTGCTTGCTTGCTTCAGCTGTTACCAGTCCACCAACTCTCCTGGCAGTGGATGGAGTGACTGATACCTCAGTTACAATGAAATGGAGGCCACCAGACCACATTGGAGCAGCAGGGTTAGATGGCTATGTTGTAGAGTACTGCTTTGAAGGAAGTAAGTGACAATGACTGTGGTATTTTACTCAGAGTGAAAGGTGAGACTTTCTTCACTTTTCCTCTACAGGTATCAGATGCTCTTACTTTAAGGCAGAAACTGATCAGTCAGAAAACCTCGAGCAGCAGGGTTTTGTTTGGGCTTCCTTTGGTTTGTATTCCAGATCCCACTCATTGATTGTAGTTCAACCCATCTTACATTTGATCTGAAATCCAAATCAAAATCATATAATCTGTTGTAGTGTAGCAAGTACTATGTTAATCACTATCTTCTTTTTTGAGCTGATACAGTAAAGAGTGGATGGATGGATAGATGGATAAGATATAATGAACGGCTATAAGTGTGGTCCAAAATATATGCAGGTTGGCTGTGTTTTAGGGACAGGAAGTTCTCAGTGTGGTAATCCCTATCTTGACATATTACTAATTACCAAGTACCAGTTCCAAATACTGAGGATGTACAACCTCTCCAATAGGTGACCTGGATATTGAATTACTCTCATGTTTCATTGTAGTTAGATACAGGATCTTTAACTATGTCCATCTAAGACATGAATCTATACAGAACTGCAGTAGAAAGATAAAGATTTAGGCATCTGAATAAACTTCTGAGTAAAATAACAAGGAATAGGGAAATAAAATTTATCTAATACAACTTAAAGGTTTTGGTGACCAGGCAGCAGAAACTTAGTATTTTCCAGCATGTTTTCTTCTGAACTGGTGTCAAATGAAGTCTGTTTTCAAAAAGTAAAATCCACCAACACTTGGGTAAGTATCAAATAGCCTGGAGTGATGGGTGTAATACCCAGTCCCTGTGGGCAAATGCCAATCAATGGGACTCCAGCAATGTTGTGTATTTGGATGAATGGGACACAGTTATCTTCAGCTCTGCTAGCTGCTGCTCTTAACTGCGCTGTAAATCAAGTGAAGAGTTGGACACCTCTTTTCATAAAGGCACTTAATTCAATGAAAGCTTTTCGTGAATGCAGTTCACAGCCTGGAGACAAAAGGTAGACGACAGAACTTGTCACGTGTTTCAGATTCAGGCAATCCAGGAAAACAGTAGTTCACAAAAGTGGTCAGATACCACAGGAGCAGAGTGCCCTCAGGTCTCACTCAGGTGAGTGGGAGAGGGAGTGAAGAAGAACCACTGGCTTTTCTCAGGAGCACTCAGCATCTTGTAGTATTGAGCTGAATATCTGTAAGGAGCAGAAACAGATCGCAAGAAGCTCAGAGGTCTGGAGAAGATTACCTGAAGGCAGACACAGCTGGAATGGTAGGAGGGTTTTCTTTGTATATTGGGAGGGAGCTGCGGGCACAGGTCAGAATGAGTACGCATGCAGTCTTACACCAACATGCAGCATTCCTTTAAAGTTTGCATGAGTGAGTTGTATGGGAATACAGAGGGGACTGTCAATGTGAGGCTATCAGTGTATGTTGTATATTATGCTCTGTTTAGCATTGGTAGGATGGGAGAGTGGGACGGGGAAGTTAAAAGTGCTTGCAATATGCTACTGTCACAAAACCCTTGGCGTTACAGTATGTGATATCCAAATTATATGACAAGAGAGGACGAGAAATACATATGCTAATGCAAACTATGGTTTTTGGAGGAATCTTCCAAGTGTGCTTTTTAAGGACTATTAGACAGAAGATCACTGCATATCTGTTGAATGGAACAAACTTTTTTTTTTTTTCCCAGATAGGTTTAAAACATATGAAGATGCAACAAAATGGCAGTCAAGCTTGTCATTTTATTGTTACCCACCTCAGTTAAAATACAATGGGTACAATGTATTTTACATACCTTTCTGAGTGTTTATGTATATCTATATATGCCTCCTATATATGCATATACATCTATATATACACATTTGACATTATTTATGTATATATGTTATGAAAATTGTTAGGAAGAAGCAAGCTTAGTAGAAAATACTGATTAAGAAATGTGTTATTGGTATACGCATCCATTTCTCTGTGTTGAGTCCTTTTTTCCTTTCTTGCAATATCACAGTGCCTCCTTTTCTCAGTCCTTTCAGTGCCTGTTCTGCCTCAAACTAATTTCTTCTATACTGTATAATAACTCTTTTCAATTTCAAGGTACTTTTTATGACTGCCTATATTCATTCTGCTGTTCTTTTAGTTATCTGTTTGTAAACTCATTTGTCTTTACCTTCTCCTTTCTTTCATCATTGTCAAAGTAGTGGTAAAGAGGGTTTTTTGAGTCTTCCTTATAGCAATCATTAGAAGAAATCAAAAGCTGAAAATAGGAAGACTATATGTATACAATTAGAATTTAGAATAATTATGTACCATGAGCATTGATTTGGCTTTGCATTACTTAGTATTTCCCTTTAGTCTGACCTTCGTTAATTTGATCAACATGGTGGACTTCCTTAATTATGGTAATACCTTTGACAGCTCTCTGTATATCTACTGAACTGGAGTCTCATCATGAGTATCTGGATCTGACACTGCACAGTTGTGAAAAATGTGAATATAAAACTTCCCAGGGCTGGATTATGACATGCAATTCGAACTTCTTGCTGTGGTGAAGTAGACCAAATCTTGCTGACACTAGAAAAGACAATTCTTAGCAACGTATGCTGACAACTGGTACTTGCGTCACATTTGAAGGGTAGTCTGATGAGCTTGGCCTTAGTTTTTCCCAGGACACTATATCTATCTGCCTTTAAAGGGACATTGTACCTGCAGATGATCTGTTATAACAGCTATTAAATAAGCACTTTGGAGAGCCTCTGTTGGCTTAGATCTTTGCCAGTGTAGCCATCCAGGAACATGCTCAGATACTAGAATTTTTATTATCCTGAAAATAGTCAAGTGCAGGATTTGGGAAATTCAGGGCAGTGATAGCTTTTCCCAGGAAATAAAGCCTTAGTGATTACGTCATCATCCAGGGTTTGGCCTCTTTAATTTTCTATGTTGCCTTTAGCTAAATGTGTTCTTTTCCTCTGTTTCTCCAAGTTTTTTTTCCAAGACTTCTCTTTTTCTGTCTCTCTTACTCAGAATTCTTCTCTGAATTTCTTCTCTCTTCTATGATGTGTTTTATTCTCCCCCCTACACTTTCTCCCCCCTATACTTTCTCCCATCATCCTTTTGTTTCATTTCTCTCTTCCAAATGTTCCTTTTGTCTCTTTCTTTTCATCTGTCCAGGGCTGTGATCAGGCCCAAAAAGAAAACCAAAACCACAACCTCATCTCCTTCTCTTCCGTTATTCTTTAGCTTTCCTGTGAGCATCATGCATAACTGTTCTCTGATCTAGTTGCCCTCTTCCCATCTCTTTCCTCCCTGCAGTCTCCCTAAGTACGGGTACTCTAAATCTTTAAAGCCCAGCATCTATCTTTGCATACTTACTAACAGGAATTGCTAACCCCTGACAAAATGCTCCATCTGTGTGAAAGTGGGTGTCTCTGATTAATTTTAAAGATGGATTCTCACAAGGTATATCGACAGATCTGTCTGAGGAATTGGTGGAGCCACCTTTTAACCTGGAAGGTACAGTATTCAATGAGGATATAAATCTTCTTTAAATCTTCTTTAACAAAAGAAAAACTCTTCTCATAGAAGTAAAGATAAATTTTGAGAGTGAATTTTAGGGGCAACAGTCTACAGAATTTGCTGTAGGGGAGGGGGAGGTGCTTGGGAAACAGTCATTGATTGCAATCCTCTTCTGCTAGAAGCTGAAAGAAGCAGCTTGAAGGAGAACTTCCTAAAAGTAAGATGCATAGTTATGAAAATGTAGCACAGCATTGAGCTTGAAGTGTGCAGGGCTCTCTATTGTAATTCTCTTTTCTTCTGTGCCAATTTTATAACATTGTTTATATGATGTGGAAAGTACCCATACTAACTTGCCACTGTGCAAATCTGGCTGCAAATGTCAAGGTTCCAGCAGTGGTAAAGCAATCTGTTTGGAGGACAGGGCAGGAAAGAAAGTATCACTTGCAATGGAAGATTTTCTGAAAGACTCTACTGTTACGATCACTCTATGGATTACATGCGACTGCCTAGGGGTAGGATAAAAATAATCAGAGAAAGCTGTAATTGTATCAATAATTCTGACAAAGCCTTCCTTTATTAAAGGCACAAGGAGAGATGGCATTTCATTGCAATATATAAATATTCTGTGTTTCTCTTGAACCTGCACTCTCAGTGGTACTTTCAAGGATACTCAGTACTGGTTGAAATTAATTGTAAACCCATTTCTCTCCAAGGAAGCTGTTAAAGCAATGATGAGTGCTTTTGGAAATATACTCTATGTCCCTCTTGTTTTCTATCAGCTGAATTTAAAAGCTAATTAATCTTTTCCTTGGTACAATTAAATGACATTCTAAAAACATTTCTTTCACTAAAAATAAATATATAATCAGCAGAAACCCTTTAAGGTTTGAAACATTCTTCCTATGTATGAAGGTGAATCAATGTCATTATAGCATAATTAGAAAAATCAAATAAATGTATTCTTTAGAATACAACTCAAGATCAAGAATATGATGAATCTATTACTGTTCTGTAATTTTCCTCATCTGTGCAGTGGATGTATTTATAATTCCCTATTCTTTCAATTCACCCTTCTCTGTTCTTTCCCCTCAACAAGCTGATGAATGGATCGTGGCTAACCCAGAGCTGACAGACAAAACAAAGTTTACTATCAACGGGCTGCCAACTGGCTCGAAAATCCTTGTGAGAGTAAAAGCTGTGAATGCTGCTGGTGAAAGTGAGCCCAGGTACCACCCACAGCCTATTTTAGTCAAGGAAGTGATAGGTAAGATCTTTCTGCCTATGCTCACCTACAAATACACTCTGCTTCCATTCTTAGTTCTGGGGGGTTTTTAAGGCTAATATTTATTGGTTGGAAACTGATGGAAAGCCATTATGCAGAGGCCAGAAATCATGAAGTAATCTCTAAAAAACCTCACAATTCTTCTTATTTGTTTCATATCTGAGCCTTTAATGCTCAGGCTTTCAAAGCTTCTTTTTTTTTTTTTTTTTTTTTTTCCTCTCTTTCTGCAGAACTTGAATTTTATGTTGCTTTTTTTTTTTAAAGTTGTGCTAAGTTTCTTGAATATTCCTACCACTGTACCATTTACTGTTACAAAAATCAATGGAACACTGAATGGAACATTGTGGGACCAATAAATTTAAGATACCTTGGTCATTAGTCACTTCTGTGAATTGTAGACCACACAGTCTCCTATTTATACCAATGCCAACAAGTGCTGCCTCAATTACAAAAGAAGATAAATGTCAAACACAAGCTTTGGCTTTTTTTCAGAACCTCCAAAGATTCGTCTACCAAGACACTTAAAACAAACTTATACTCGAAGAGTTGGAGAAACTGTGAATCTTGTTATTCCTTTCCAGGTAAGAACAAAAGAATCTGACAGGAAAATACTTAATTTTTCTTACACTGCTGCCTTTTAACTTATTTCTGTGTATCTTTGATAGGCCAGTGAGTTAAACTAAGCAGATGTGGAAGCACACTGAAGTACTTAGATGCTTGAAAGCTTTTGCTTTAACATCTCAAAAAATAATGCTAAGCCAATTAATGAACTGGGTAACTAGCTTAGACTGATTTGTCATCTGTCATCCAAAGGCACTTATAAATCCTCACAGCAGACATTACATGTGAGATAAATGCAAAATGGTTACACTGGCAGCAGTTAGTAAGGGTGGGACTGTAGCACTTAATGATTTTCTTGTCATGAGAGAGGAAAAATGAGGGGAAAAGTGGGCAGGGTTTCCCTGTCTCCTAGAGAGAAGGCAACTTCTAAATCATTAAGATCAGAACTACAGTATGACTAAGGATATATAGCACAGTATCATGTTCATCTTCATTCCCATATCTTTTACAATGTTGACTGCCTCTCTACCTGCAGGGTCCTTATTCTTCTGAATATAACAATTACAGCAGAAATAATTTGTTTCATGTCTGCACACCTAAAGATACTGGGTAGGCATATGTGGCATGACAGCCTAGCTGTGAGACAGGAATACAGCTAGTTTAGTGCGATTCAGGAGAAAGGTTGAGATGTTTACAACCGTGACATTCTTGTGCTATCTCTGGGGCTGAAGATCCGCTAAGCTAGCAGCCAGATGGCTGAAGGAGGGAGTCTTGTGAAGATAAGATGGTCCTGTTTCAGCTAAACCAACAGGAGCAAGCAACTCATATAAATCTTAAAGGCCAGAGTGTCTGAACAGAGACCTCTGCCTAATTAATGGCAAAATTAATATTAAATTTTACACCTCTGAGTATGGTAATGAGTGTGAGAGAATACATGCCAAACATACACGCCTATGTTACTCAACTCTCCACCTAAATCATTCTAAACATCACTAGAAGGCAGGGACAAACAGAATCAGGATAGAAAAATCACAAAGGGAATACACCTCTTGTGGGGGGGAGAAGACTGAAAGGTCTAGCAGAGACTGTCGACAGGCTGTGCTCTTCTTCCTCCACCCAAGACAGGGATGCCTTCTTGGTAAGAACTGTGCCTTCAATATACTGTATATCTTTTATTTCTATTATCTGTTAGCACTATAACTCAGGCCTGAGCCTTTGTGATGGATGTTACTCGAGAATTATTAACTTGATCTCAATGATCCTTTTGCAGTCAGTCTTTTATCAATGGCAATTCCAAATCTCTCTGTTGCTTCGATAAACCCAACTTATCTGTTTAACTTTTAAAGTATTAGCATAAGTCCTTAACTGGGCTCTGAAACAGGTCACTACTGTTTCAGCAGGAGCCCCATAGCCGGGCTCTGAGATAGAAACAAATGTGTCAGTGCAAGCCCTTTAGCTGGGGCTCGGAGACAGAATTCTCAGACATACCTTTTGATTTTGCACAACTGCTCAGTGAAGGTCTTGATCTCTGACTTGTGCCCTTAATGCAACAATATAATCAGACTTCTGCAAGCCAATTAAAAGCCTAATAAAAGCTTGATCAACAATACACTGCAAGATATGCTGCTCTTAAGAAATTAAAGGAATATTCTGTGGTTATTCTCTAAAATAAGGCATTCATAAAGGTGTGAGAGTACCCTTTTCAGACAGCATCTGCAAATTGTTTGCCTCTGGAATGTAAATAACATGATAAAGCAGGTGGAATTCACTCTGATTTAGGTACCTAAATTGGGCACTACTAGGCCCACAAAAATGACTCTCTAAAGATGTCAATCCAGCCTACCTAACAACTATTCCAACTGCTTTTGCAATCAAAGAAGAGAGTTTGGGATCCCTGAAGGTTTAGCCCACTACTTTCCTCTTTTACTGTCAGTGTAGAGAATGGAGGCACTTCCAGAAGGATAAATATTTTGTTCTATATTGTGGTTTTTTCTCCTTTTTCTTTTAGAAAATTGGAAATTAACCATCAAATTTATCTGAAAACTTAATGTTTCAGTTTATCCAGAATTTGCAAATATATACAGTCTCCTAAAAAGATTTAAAAATCAAGATGATTTAGATGCATTGTAAATATACTCTATGTCCCTCTTGTTTTCTATCAGCTGAATTTAAAAGCTAATTAATCTTTTCCTTGGTACAATTAAATGACATTCATCTAAAAAGAAAGATGCATATTAGGTGAATTAATATGATTGCATTTCAAATGCTGTATGATTTAAAAAAGAATTCTCAGTTTCTTTCAGGATTTTTTTAGGGGTTTTTTTCCCCATGTGGGAAAAAGTGGGAAAGAAACCTGTTTTCTCTTCCACTTTTTTCTCTCTCAATATCATATACAGTTTGTTTCTTGGTTTCTTACAGGGAAGGCCAAGGGCAAAAGTATCATGGCAGAAAAACGGTTCTCCAATCGACAAGAACCAAATCAACATCCGCAACACTGAAAATGACACTATCATCTTCATCCGAAAGGCAGAAAGGAGCCACTCTGGAGAATATGACATGAAAGTGGAAGTAGAGAACCTGGAGGACAAAGCTACAATAGATATTCAGATTGTTGGTATGTTTTGAGAAACAGAAATAAATGGATGGCAGGGAAGCAGACTCCAGCCACTTTAAGGCTATAGGAAAACAGAGGAATCCCAAAGAGCATCTTTCTTGACAGTGATAACTCTCTACAACCAACTACTTGGCTTAGATTTGTGGTCTCTAAGAAAACCTCACCACACAATATCAGATGCTGTTGGAATATATCAGTCTCTTTTTTAAACTGTTAGCTTTTCATGTTCTTGTCTATCCAGGATGCAAGCTTTCTCCCATGGAGTGGTATCCATAGCCAGAAATGGTAGTAAATTCATTGTAACTTTATCACAAGTGTAATGTGGCAGATATCCTAAATGTTGAAAGGACATGAAAGTAGGAAAGATGGATGAGGAAACACATTTACTTTTCATTTTTATTAATCTATTTCTTTACATAATAGGCAAAACCAGTAGCACACCCTTTATAATGATTGTCTATCTTTTGGGAACACATCTTCAACTTTTTTAACCTTTCCAAAACACACATCCTTATGCAATTAAAGAGCATATTAGACACCATACCCAGAAAGTAGTCAAGTTAAGTTTTCCGTTGTTCTGATGCCTTAACTTTGGAAAGTTTTATTTTACAACTTCAGCTTTCTTCTGATGTTGTTTTTGGCATGTATGTTTTGTGAGAGAGAGATACAGAGAGAGAAATCAAACAGTAGAAAATGTCAGCTGCCATAATTTGCTTACAGATCGCCCAGGCCCACCAGAGGTTGTAACTATTGAGGATGTCTGGGGAGAGAATGTAAATTTATCATGGAAGCCACCAAAAGATGATGGCAACTCTGCCATTACTGGGTACACCATTCAAAAAGCAGATAAGAAGAGTATGGTAAGTAATAAGATGTTTAAAAGGCTGACGTACTCATGAATTCTCCCTTTTAAAAACAAAAAGCCCCTCTACTCTGCCCTAGCGAGACCACATCTGGAGTATTGTGTCCAGTTGTGGTCTCCCCAGTTCAAGAGGGACAGGGAAGTACTAGAGAGAGTCCAATGGAGAGTTATGAGGATGATTAAAGGACTGGAACATCTCTCTTATGAGGAAAGGCTGAGAGACCTGGGGCTGTTTAGTCTGGAGAAGACTGAGAGGGGATCTTATTCATGCTTGGAAATATCTGAAGGTGGGTGTCAAAGGCCAGTCTCTTTTCAGTGGTGCCCTGTGACAGGACAAGGGGCAATGGGCACAAACTGGAACACCGGAAGTTCCACCTCCACATGAGGAAAAACTTTCCTGTGAAGGTGACAGCCTGGAACAGGCTGCCCAGAGAGGTTGTGGAGTCTCCTTCTCTGGAGACTTTCAAAACCCTCCTGTACATGTTCCTGTGTGCCCTGCCCTAGGTGATCCTGCTTTAACAGGGGGGTTGGACTTGATGATCTATAGAGGTCTCTTCCAACCCCTATCATTCTATGATTCTATGATACATGCTTAAATTTATGCAGGTGGAGAAAGCATTGGTTAGTCAGTGTTAAGAAAATCTGGAAAATTCTAAATCCCCCCTGTTCACTGTATCTAAAGCCTAGAAAATGAAATGTTTTCAGATTATGCTAACGAGGAGGACTAAAAAGGGAAGGATGGACAGATTTGAGGAAAGTAATTCCGCTATTTTTCCTATCTTAGTAGAGAAAATAAAACCCCTAAATATTAATTCTTAAGTTGGTAGATTGCTACTAGAATCAACAGGTAGTCCTGTTGATTTCAAACCTGTAATGTCACACTGGGTAAGTCATTGCCACTCCTTACTACCTATGGCAAAACAGTACATAGGTGCTTTGAGATTTACAGATAGAAAGTGCAATATAGAGATGTTTATCATTTTCATTACACCTCCTGAAAAGATAGTAGTTGGATTCTTCCATTTAACACTTACTGCAAATTTAAACACTGGAAATCTAGAACAATATTTTCAGAATCACCTTATCTAAAGGAACCTTTTTGCTGCCCCACCACTGCCATCGCTCCCTCCCCCTCTTTTTAATATGTTGATCTGCTCCATGGTCTGATCAATTCATTATTCCTGTGCCACTATTTCCTTTCTCATCCTTTACCTTTTCTTTCTCTTCAGACTGTAAGAAGTGATAGTCTCTGTACAGTGACCAGAACAATGATGTCTCTAAATTAGTTAAGGAGAAAGCAACACCAGCAGTGTCTAGGGTCCAGTGGATCATTCAGGTCATAGTTTCTCCCCGTTCTCTATGGTGCTGAATTTTGCAATTCTGGCACAGCTGGCCTTCTACAGAAAACTATTTGCCCAAAAGGCACTTTGGCTCTTAAAGATGATCATATATTAATGCAAACTGTGGCACAGGGAACTCAGCACAAAATCATATTTAGAAAAGCAAGAAAATTATGTAGGGCAAATTATATTAAAGTAAAAAACATTGCTGTGGTAATATTGCACCGTATATTAATTGCATTTTTAGCATTAACCTCTTTGATCTCAGTTTATTTAGGTATTGTGTGCTAGAATAGAATTCACATGTCCTGTTACTGCTACAAGACTAAAACATAAATCCCACCTCCCCATCTGAGCCTTTAGATATCACAGAACCACCTGCATAAAATTACATTTCCCAACACTCAGCCTGTGGAACAGAAGGTAGATTAGTACATTGGCCTGTTTGTGAGTACATGCTACTACTTTTCCTACCCAGCCTGCAGTATTCTTATCTGCAGCAGTAGCTTCTGTCAGCAGCATGGACTGGGAAGGAAGGAGCCTGCCTTGCCTCACACAGTACCACCTTTGTAATATTGGGTTCCCTAAAATGAACCCTCCTAGCTAACTGAGTATAACAGTTCAATTTCCATTCAGCCTTCACTGCTCAGCAGTGAGCTCTGTAGTATTCTCATTATCACTGATTGCATTAATTATTGTTAGGTTCACTATTTCTGTATTCATCAACATTCCCTTAAAAGAAAACTCTTAATACCACAAGCTTAAAGATGATTCCTCCAAACAGTTAATGGCTGAGAGGTGCAGGGTGCTGCAGGGAAGCTTGCTTACAGATTACTGTTTGTGTCTCTCAGGAATGGTTCACAGTAATTGAGCACTACCACCGCACCAGTGCCACCATTAATGAGCTCGTCATAGGAAATGAGTACTACTTCCGGATCTTCGCTGAAAACATGTGCGGCCTCAGTGAGGATGCAACAATGACCAAAGAGAGCGCTTTGATTGCAAAGGATGGTTAGCTAATTATCCATACCTTGTCAAAGGGGAAGGGGTGTGTTCAGAGGCTGGAAGGTGATTAGAGGTAAAGGCCATAGGATGCGTTCCTAGCCCCAAGACCAGGTACATTTGAGAGGTACTACAGCTAGGACATTTCTTGGTTTGTCCACATAGTTCATAGTTGTGGGGTTTTTTAATCAAGAGTGGGACATTTTTCCCATGTTCCGACAATTTCTGTGTTCTTGGATATCAGACTCGTTTCACCACTGGCAGATCTAAGTCAACTCTTGTTGGACTGGAAGAGGAGTAAAGCATCTGTCTTGCTAGAAGTGGTGGGTCACTGCCTCCCAGTGGAGAATTGACAGCTGCTGTGCAAATGCTCCAGTCCATTTCAGGCAGGATCCAACAGATAAGAGTAACCTTTGCTTCACATCTCTTGCAGGTGGAGCTGGACAAATTCCAACTCCACAATCAGAAATCCTGACATTTTAGAAATTGTCATTTTAAAGTGGTATTGTAAACTTTAAAAAAAAAAAAAAAGACAAAAAAACCACCACCCCAACCAAAAATATTAACTGCCTGTTTATGGAAGGGAAATTCTACAAACAGGTAGTTCAAAAGAAGAAAATCAAATCAGACCACCTCAGTTTCTCTGAAAGGAAGGAATACATGATTGCCATGATGCAGAGGACAGACAACATATACCACCCACACAGTGAAGCTGAAGGACTGAAGGTCCATGGTATTGGATCCCACTTCCATTATTAAAAAGAAAACTATCTCTCTTGTAGAAATGAAATAATGAATGAAAGAATGGCTGTAGAAATTGATTTTTATCATTGTTTACTTGCCTTTGTTATGGAGCAAGTATCAGGTCTAAGCTGCACTGAAGACAGTATGAGAGCTTGGATAACGTAAAGATAAGATAAGCAAAAATGTTTAATGATACCTGGGTCCAGAAACAGTTGTCAGTCTGTCCAGCTGTTTTAAATGCCAGCTTAGTTTGTGGGTGAAGATGATTTATTGATGGCAAACTCCCTTGCTGTGCAGGGATAAAGTGTCAGTGATAAACTAGATTTTACTACCGTGTTTTTCTTGTACAGAAACTACATTCATTTGTATCTGTATGTACACTGCTAGTGCACTGTATAAAACAGAAAAACAAAAAAAAAAGGGATTTGCAGATACATAGCCAGATTATAATCAGAACGAACTATGAAAAGTAATTGGCAACGGAGTGAACAAGGCCTGACATGGCAGGCTCCCACGGTACACCAGTCAGGATTCATCCTGTTCTGTAACATGCCAAGGCATGCAGGCAAAGATGCAGAATAAATGTGTACTATTTTGTATATCACCTACTCGGAAACAAATAGAAGCTCTCAGCCATCTAAGCTATAGTAATGACCAAGAGCTGCAGTCACCTCACAGGCTCACTTCCAGCCTCCTCTCCAAGTGCAATTACTAAAGTCACATTGGTACCTTAAGCAGTGCAGATCACAACTGACTCTTTGTAGATGTTTAAGATGCTTGGGTATTTAGCTACATGCTAACATGCTTTATATAATGTTTTGCTTTCATTTCATAGGTAAAATCTACAAATACCCAGTTTACGATGATTTTGACTTCAGTGAACGGCCATTGTTTACTCAGCCTCTAGTCAACACATTTGCTGTAGCTGGTTACAACGCTACTTTGAACTGCAGTGTTCGGGGAAACCCCAAGGTACAGCACAGCTCGTAACAGTATCAGTTAAAACGAGGGAGAGTTTAACCTGATGAGAAAAACTGTAATACCATTTTTACTATTTGTTCCACTCGCAGGCCAGGCTGAAGGCAAAAAGTGTGGTGTGGGCTCTAAAGGACACAAAAAGGACCCACTTACCTGTGTTATAGGGATTATAATAGTTACTAAATGCACAGGTAACTCAAAGGGCAAAACCTCAGGAAAATTCTGGGCTGTACTGGGACCAGCACTGACAAGAGCTGTACAGTTAATGTAAAGGTTGTTACTAAAATGAAGCCATAATTATTTTATGAAAAGCTAATTCTGCTTTAAGTAAGTGCATTGCAGGAATACTTCGGGGACCACGCTGGTTCTCTGCAATTCATCTTCCAGTTTCTTTTGAGTTGTGTCTATTTGTGATCTGTTTTCTGTCGTGAGAAGCTGAACTAACCAAGTAAAATAAGAACTCAAGAATGTTTAAGAACGTTTGCTGTTCATTCTTCACCTTCGCAGTTTTTGACTGTTAAAATTACTGGGGGAAAAAAACCCATGGTTTCTCATTGATTTGGGAGTAATCAGATGCCAAAAGCTATTGCTCAGATGTTTGCTATCATTACATAGCACCTCTTATATTGATAACAGGCTTATATTTATGATGTTAATTATGTAATTGGAGATGCACTGAAAAAATCATGCTTATAAACAGATTAATAATGCAACCTATGTTTAAGTGTGACTAAAGAATTAGTTTCCTTTCTATCAGTACTTTATCAACTTTGTATCAGTTCTGGAATACACAATTTTAACTGAACATAACAAAAAAATAGTAAAATATTTCAGTTCTTAGGTTTATGCATATGAGCTTTCTCTTGTTTCTACCACAGCCCCAAATAACCTGGCTGAAAAACAAAGTCCTTATAATGAATGACCCAAGGTACCGAATGTTCAGCAACCAAGGCGTTTGTACCTTGGAGATCCGCAAACCCAGTCCCTACGATGGAGGCACTTACACCTGCCGAGCAGTCAATGAACTTGGAGAGGCAGAAGTTGATTGCAAACTGGAAGTGAAAGGTAAGGGTTTTAAAACATTGCAAATGCCCTGTTTGTCTGAACACCATCTACAGATGACTCAAAATTCTGCAAGGCAAATGCAAGAGGGTGTTCAAGCAACATTTTTAACTTTCCTGGATGAAAAGAATAACTTAGGAAAAAATAAACTGTATTGGTTGCTTTGTTTTTTTTCTGAAGACCAACATGCTGTGCTTACGCTATATTGTCTTTCTCCCCTCCCCATGCTCATTCACATCTTCAGTGATTGCAAAGACTTTCTCACAAGTGACAAAATGTTAGACTGTGACTCTCCGAGCTGTGCCACTTACCTGAGAAATTCTAGTAAGACTCGGACATAGAGCTCTTTGGGAAAACAGTAGGAAAATCATCTCGGATAAAAGAGAGACCTCTGAAGGACATGGCAAGGGGGAAGGAGAGAAGGGAGGATGATTGGTTCAAGGCAGACGCTGTGTCCTTACAAATTATTTATTAAGCAAACCAAACATTTGCTTTCAAGGAGGTTTGTTAGGAAAATGATGTAGCAAAAAGCAGCACTGTTCCCAAGGACACAAGCTAGTTGATAAAATTGCTGTATTTGTTTTAAGAACAAAGTATTCAAAACTGTGGATTTTGCAAATATGGGGAAAGAGGACAAAGTAGGTTAGCCTTCTACAACTGATGACATATTTTTATCTTCATTAAGAGAGAAATTGTATTAATTCCAGGTAGTTTAGCATTGACTGGGATACCATGAGTAACAATGGGACTACTAATGAATAAGCTCAGGACAATATTTTTCAGAAAATTACTTCCTAGGAAAAGATGGGGTCATATTTAGCTGGACTAACTCCTACAAAAGGCTTTTGTTTTATCTGCGGAATAAATTTAGTATTCCTGAAAGAAATTAATCTGAGATTTTAAGTAAGGAAAGCTACCTAAAGCCAGCTAATAGGAAGGGGTTAACTCAGGAATTTAGAGGGAATTTAGGCTAGCTGAATATGGCCCTAGTTATATTATTTCCATCATGCTAGTCTATAATGAAAACCATAATATTTAATATCCTTATGGATTGTATTGTGTTTGTTCTGGATTTCAATTTCCACTTTCTGTATTTCTGTCGTATCTTGTGCAACAGCTCAAATTTGCCAGCAAAAGCCATTGCAATAAATGTCTGGTTGAACGTTTAGCTAATGTAATGAAAATTAAGAAACATTATGCATATTTTCATTATTTATTTTTAAGATACCGTGTTTAAAAGGTGATGTCCTCATCCCAGAAGTATGATTATTTTCCTTAATCACAAACAAACTTTCTGTTAGTTCTATTATTTTCTATCATAACAGAAGACCTTATCACCTGAGAAGGTTGCTTTACATATTTTTTTTTTTTTTTATGCTGAAAGGCCAAGTTAATTTGCTATTTTATTAAACTTCCTAAGTCCCCAAGGCCAGAAGTTCTCACACTTGTTTACAGTCAGTTGAAACTTCTTGTTTTTCAGAAATTTGCTTGTGGTATAAACCCTACATTTTAAATACAAGATGCTGTTTATTTCTGTCCTCTGTTTTACAAGGAATTTTTTACGTATGAAGTGCAGAATACTGTGAAATATTTTTAAGATAAGAAATAATTTACCTACTATATCTTCATTTTAGGAAGTCCATACTCCAAATGTTGCCATGGATTACATATTACTCTTCAGTAATTCCCTTTCAAGTGGCTGTGAAATCTAGATGCGTCTGTTGATCTTGGATTTTTTTTTTTCTCTGAATATCAGGATGAATTAGTTCACTGGTTTTGAAGTGTAATACAAATGCCATGTCACCATTCAGGCTCTCTTTTAATATACAAGTTTCCAGGAAATTGTTTACCAGCCATGGAAGCTGCTTGATGTTAGTTTTTAAGAGAGAAGTGCGGGATAATTTTTGCCTTTGATCAGTACTGATGGGGATTTTAATGTCTTGTATTTATGGACGCTTATGAACTGGTATCTGAAATAAGATGGGAATGCTTAGATCCTTTTCCAGTCAATTAGAAGTAATGTATCTAGGAAAAAAACCTACAGTTCTGCTCATTAGAGTGAGATTATGTCCCTGATGAATTTTTGCTGATAAATGATTATTTAACTTTCATAGGTCCAGTTTTCTGAGTTATTTTCTGAAAAGGAAAGCATATGACACACCATGTGCACAAGCTGCCAGACCTGTCCCATTCACAGCTGATTCACAGCTGCATTAAACATTAAAACAAACAAACATAATATATATATATATGGCAAAATGACAGCAAACTTTTAGGGTAGACAACAGTCAGAGCAGTGAAGCACCGGAGCAGATTCCTTTCAGAGGTCATAGAGCATTTCATACCAAGAGCCTTTAAGAGCAGCTTAGACGAATGACAGCAGCACAATTTGTTATAAGTATGATATGCATTAAATGACATCTCAAGAAATTGCTTCTAGCTCTGCGAGTCTGAGATTTTGACTCAGTTCTTAACATCACCAAAATACCCTAGCACCTCAGTCAGATTCAAGTATCCCTCTGATCATTCATCCCATGGGAAAACTCAGATAGATTGATGGGCTTTGCATCATGTCCTGAGGGTTGTATTAAACATCCTATCACCTGGTTGTTGCATGTCCTACAGTCTCAATTCCTCTGGCATCTTATCTTGGGGTAGCAGTTGAAAGTGTTTTCACTACTGTGAGAACAAGGCTGTAAGAATTAGATTAAAACAAGATTTAGTTCATCCTTCCCAATTTTAAACAAAACCTCTCACACCCGCTGACTGGTTTGTAGCACAGACACTTCTAGATTCAAAAAATCTTCTTTCTTCTCAAAGTAATATTTAGTTTAAAAAAAATGGAACACTATGCCATAGATATCTCACTCAGAGCTGTAATTTAGTTTTGCATCACACCTGGAAGAATTCCTGCAAAATGCAGTCTGTTAGGATTCCATGTGTTTTGCTCTCTCTTTGTGATGGGCTGCTTCATTAACCTAAATCCCACCTCCCCTAGTTAATGGTTGGTTTCTAAACCCAATTTCATATCAACCATCACCTGGTGCAGTCCCACTCCCTCCCACCAAGCTTGGTATTGTGGTTGTCTCCCAGTGGTTTGGGTTGTGAGCGGTCACCATTGCTGAGATTCCTCTCTCCATCCTGGCAGGTGTAGCCATTACTTTAGACTCATCTTCAAAGACTGCTTAGACTAGTGATTTGTAGGGCTTAGACACAGGACAGCTGTTGTTAGAGTTCAGAGCTGACACTTTTAACATGACTGGCAGTTCAACTGGTGAGTTCAAAGGGAGTAGGATTAAGCAAATACAGCAGCTGTAGCTTGGCAAACCAGGGTAGGCTGTATGATGGGCCTGCTCTATGATACAGACAAATGCAAATGAGTATTAAACACCTAGAGCATAAAAGCATAATTACGTCTTATTTTACTCTTCTATTGACTTACATGTTGAATTATCATTCTCTTGAGTTTCCCAGCCTGTTTGTTCATTTAGGAGGGCTCTTCGGATGACTGCTGATCACAGTGATGCAGAACAAAGACTTATGGATTCCTGACTCGCTGGAAATGGATTGCAGTGTCTGTGTGCTTTCATATGTATAGCTTTAATTGATTCAGCTTTATTCCAGCAAGCAACAATCAGGATCTGGATTTGTAAAATCATGAGATACAGTTGAATGTTGCCTGAATAAGACCAACAGGCTCAAGGCTATTCTACCTATCTGGTGAACTTACTAGATATGTTGCTATTATTAGAGATCTTTGGTTAGCAAGTCATGCTAAAGACCTCTATGCCATGCAACAGTATATATTGTAGTAAGTGAATTTTCCTTATGTTGGCTACAATTTCTTTTATCCATCTGTTACTGAGGTATCGGAGATCTGAAATTTATGACACATATGTATATGCTCAGTCCTAGGAATGTCATAGGACTACTCACAGAACAGTCTAGGATTTATTTAAACAAATATGAATACTCTGGTTATGAATGCTATCAATATGCTACAATTTTCTACTTTTTAGCTATTTGCTTAAGTTAATTTAGGTGTAAAATTAAAGCCCATAATTGTTACTAAATTCAGTGCTTATTTCCTGAAAATGTTTTAATGATGATTATGGGCACAATAGTAAAAATAATAAAACCTTATTCTGTCCTCAAAAAGAAAAGATTTTGCATGTATTGATCTTATTTCAGACCTTATTTTGTTTCATACTCATCTTCCTATAAAAAATATAATGTATATAACTTTTAAATTTGTAAAGGTAGCTCCCTAAATATGGCTGTAAATCTCCCTTATAAGCATGAAGGAAAGGAATCCTTATCAGCTTCACTGAGGTCAATGAAAAGATGCAGATAAAGCACCATGCTTCTTTTATTGTGAAATAAATGTTTTTGGAGAATATTTGGGAGCAAAATCAAGGCTGGGGATCACTATCGTAGGTTGATGGTAGCAAAGATTCTGTATGAGAAATATTTTTTTTAAACAGTGTTAAGATCAACTCAAAAGAATTTCAAATGCAAATAAATACCACTATAAATATTCTAATTCTGCAGTGATATATCATGGAGTAATTAACCCAGGAGAACCATTCTTCTTGGCGGGGAATAATCAGGTTTATAATAAGCATACATCTCTGGACATTCCATTTCATTCCCTTCCTCTCTTTCCACATGCAAACGCATTTTTCTGCATGCAAAGTGTGTATTTTATGGCTTTTTTAGATTAAACTAGCCAGTGTCTCATGGCATACAATGTCTATGTCACATGAGCAAAGAAGGCCAAATTAATCAAGAATATGGATATTTAACATCGCAAAGGTTTTAGACATCTTTCTGCTATTCCACTGGGTTCAGAACTACCTGTACCTATAAATAATTTATTTAATGACTGTAACTACCTTTAGCCAGAACACTTAGACCTTTCCAGGAGGCAGATACTTGCATGTCAGAAAAAAACAGCTCTCAGTTACTTTGTAGGATTACTGAAAGAACAGAAGTTTCATATAGTCATTTGCTGTGCTTAAAAGGTATTCTTTAATGCAGACTAGTCTTTGGATACACATTAGTGCTCAGAATGATAATCAACAGTTATCCTTAACCTACAGAATCTAAAGATGAAATCTTGACCTAGCTGAAATCAGTGAAAAATTTTACTTATAATCATATCATTTTACTTCATTTCCTCTAGAACTTATTTTAAATTCCAGTTCAGAGGGGTTCAGAGAATTTGGCTCTTTCTATTGAAATGTGTTTGCTTGTAACCCTGCCCAAATTCATATTGACAGTGCAGTTTTAAAATAACAGAGATGCCCAGAAACCAGTCTGCAGTATATTATGCACCCAAATCTATTATTTCAAACCTAAAACTTGTTAAGAAATCTGGATAGGTAGTGTTCCTATAGTTTTTGAAGTATCAAGGTGTTTTTCTTAAAAGGCTATAATAGGTAAAAAGTTGAGTGCTTTTATATATGTGCACATAAAAAAATGTATGTATGTGTATATATATATATATCTGGGTGTTTTATAGACTCAAAATGTTTAATTAAAGGTAAGGGCTCCTATAGAGTAAATAGCATGCTTTAAGTAATGTAAATATGGGTATGTGACAAAGTACATATGTTAGTGCACACGTGTGTAATTAGGCTGTACTTGATTATTTTGCCTTACAGAGTTTCAGCATATATATATATATGTTTCAGTGTTATGTGTGTGCTTTTTTTTCCCCTGGTGGAAAATACTATATATATATATGTGTTAGCTTCTTTGAAGCTACATTTGGAAACTTTTATAATAAATATCAGTTGCATAATTTGGTTCCAATCTACACTTAGACTAATTACAGGATTTATAGTTACTTGTAGTATTAATATATCTTTTACACATTACTGATAATTTTGAAGTGGAACTGGATCCCTACCATTTACTCTTCACATGCTTCTATTCCTACATATTTTACATGACTAAGGATTAAAACATCTTTCTGACATAATCTGTAAGCATAATTTTGCTCAACATTTTCTCTCTACTTTTGTGTTTGCAATTAAATTGTTACTTCTCTTTCTCTCTTTCCCTTAGTTACACAATAAGGATTTTTGAATGTATATTGTCATCTAAGGTAAGCTTTCATATGGTTCTTGCATATGAAGCTTATGTCTGTTTACACGTCATACAATGTCTGCCTCGTATGGCATGATTTTCATTATTTCACTTAATGAAAATGGTTTTTAAACTTAGTAGCATGATAGTTTTAATGCATGTGAATCCAGATTTTTTTTTTTAATAATAATTGCTTGTTACAGTAATTTGTCATAGTAGTATATCCCACTACCTTCTAATAGTGCATCTTTCAATGCAATTTAACAGTGCGTGAGTTAGCATGATTAATTAGCACGAATAAAATACAAGTAATAAGGATCATTTTGTATTTACAGTCAGTTATTTTCATATAGGAATATAACTTTACATAAATGAAATATTTTTTTTCCACAGATAATTTCATTTAAAAATGAATGACTTGTATCACAACTTGCACTATATGATCTGAAAAGAATGCTACAAAGCATGCTTTTTTTTGTCTGCATTGTGCATCTTTCTAAGGTCAGAAGTGAACAGTTCTGCAACAATGACGATGCTAAATGAGATCGTTCAGTCTCATAATCACTAGTAACTAATAGCACTTTAATTAGATAATCCTTGTGTTAGTAAAGGTTACAAATTCCTAAAATCTATACTCGGGACAAATGCTGTATGTAAGTATCAGCTTGGTTGCATTTAGCTGAAGCGTTCAGAGCGTTCTTCATCCTGGCAATGTACTTTTGCTTTAAAACTTTTGGTGTGTTCCAGAAAAGGCTCAGAAGGTAAGTGCAGTTATTAGTGGATGGTTTTGCATCTTTGCAGAAGAGAATACTTGTGCAGATTTGTAAGAGGAATAGTGATGGTATGTAGCTTTCTTACAACAAATGCCACGCTTTGCCTTGAGAAAACGCAGACTCTTAATGTTTTTAGCAAAATATTTATCTTTTTTCTTATTGTTCCTTCCATCTGTCACTTGATTTCAATGAAATTAGCAGAAACACCCATGTGTTTAGTTTCCATGACATTTTTTTTTAATGGCATGAAATTTCACTCCTAATTTGGATTATTTGTATTAAATTACTGGTTCTGTATCAGTGGGGTCTGGGGTGCCCTGGCTGGTGTGTTAGGCACTATATACATGTTTTCCTGGGCACTGAAAAAAAATATTTTGTCTAGAATTGCTGAAATTATTAAGTGTTCTTCAAAAATCTTTTGCCTCGTCCCTTTTTCCGGAACACCAAAGAAAACGCTGAGTACTTCCACTGGCTTTCTTATAAGCCCTGATTTCTATTATAACAGTGATTTAAAATAGGTTTGGATCAGTCTTTTAGTTACAGTGTTTAAGCCAGTTGTGAAGCACATAGAACTAGAAGGCTGGGAATAGCACTTCTAAAACCTGTTCAGTCAATATTGGCTCCAACCATTATAAAACTGGGAAAATCGAAGGGAAACAAACAAACAAAAAAACCAAACCAAAAAAAAAATTAGTTTCACAGAGACAGGAAACTAAGTTTTAGCAGAGCTGGAGGAAATGCTGAATACAAAAGGTCCGTATTTGTCAGCAGGGTTTGTGAGCATGGACACTCACTGCTGCAGCTGAGGAAGATGCTGGCCACAGGTGTGGAGTAAGTCATGCATACCAATAGTTTCCAGCCCTGGGAAAACTCCAGAGCTTTCAGGGCATAAACACCTGGACTGAAGGTGATTACATGTGGTCTATTTTTTATGCAAAAGCTAATACAAAATTATTCTTCAGACTTCCTCAGCAGATGAAACATTTGACTTTTCATCACCTCTCTCTGGAGTCTGAAGGCACCTATATCTAAAATCCTGGCTTTTTTTCATATGATTCTTTTACATGGTAAATATTTTGCTAAATACTTATAAATGATTATAAGACACAACACTAGAATAATCTGAATGACTCTGCATGTTTTCCACCACTCATCATAGTCAGGTGTTTTCTACACTGTTCCCTCTGGGGTGACTTCTACCTCTTGACTATACTCCACTGTCACGGTTTAGGGTCAGGGTGGCCCCTTACACCTATAACAGGTGCTCTCTACCCCCCTCCTTCCCCAAAGGGGAAGAGAAAGGGAAGAAGGGAGAGAGAGACTTAGTGGTTAGAAAAGGAAACTAGAACAGCTTTAATGAAAATAATAATAATTAAAATAGAATCTGTACAAATATATACAAAACTAGTATTGAACCCAACCTCCCCCATGGTAATTACAACACCACTGATGCTGTGGAGCAGGCACCGGGAGGTCCCAGGCTGGTCCCAGCAGCAGATGGGAGATGTGTTCAGGAGCTGGATTCTGGTACCGGATTCAAGAACACACAGATGGGGATCGAAGGCAGAACGGACAAAGTCCTCCTTGGATGCTCCAAGGAAGGAACCAAAACAGGACCTAAGCCAAGCAAAACTGGCAAAGCAGTCCGAGAGGGGAGAAGAGACAGAGAAACACCCTCCAGATCCCTCCACTTTATACCAAATATGACCTGTATGGGCTGGAATCCCTCCTTGGTCAGTTTGGGTTCACCTGCCCTGTCCGCTCCTCCCTGCAGGTGCAGCCTTTCACTTTTTTTGCACCCCCCAGTGTTGTGCAACAAGATCCAGCAGTGGCCTTGATCTGCACACCAATCCTTGGTAGTAACTCTAAACACGTGGTGTTCTCACTGCCAGCAGCAGACACTGTCTGTGAAAACAGGCTGCTAACTTCAGAAAGTGCAGTTAGTTGGAAGAACTGAGCTGAAAAGTAAAAT
>JANHGN010002011.1:12213-67864 GCA_024605025.1 Megaceryle maxima
CCCCCTCTTCCGCTCCCCCCCCCCCCCCCCCCCCCTCCCCACCCCCCCCCCCCCCCGCATCTTCTTTATGTATATAGCAAACAGTCCATATTGTGTTCTACCCATTATCTGTTACCAAAGCACCTAACTCAGTTAAATTAGTTATGTCTTTGCTCGAGGATTAACACAGCGCTGGGACAAAACAGACCAGAGAACATCATCTCAAACAGAACTGTTTAACGCTATTTTTTTCCTAGAGATTTGTTTAATTTGTCTTTTTATTAAATCAAAGCATTTTCACTACTTCACACTGAAGAGTATAATTCACCTAAAATATTTAACTTCAAGAAATTTCCTGCCACTTAATATTTTCTCTTTGTTAGTTTTGCTCTGCTGTATACCTGGCTATCAATTCTTGTTCTCCTCCTCCCAAACAGTCATAGATATTCAACAAAATTTGGTAATCATCTGCAAGTCCTATCTCAAGGGAGGATCACTCAATCTCAAAAGCAGAAAATAACTCTACTGTAATTTATTTTCAGTCCAAGGAAGGCACATTTGTTGTCAGAGATTCAAGCCAACAGGGACTTCTTACGCTGTCTGTGTATTCGCAGGCTAAAGGGTGAGTTGCTCTCAATGGTTAGGGTTTGAATCAAGAGGTGATGGAAGAGCTTCCCCCAAGTTCCTCAGGATAAGTGGGTAGGTTGGACATGCAGTGCACAAGAACAGGGAAACACTGCATTGCTCTTCATGCAGTTATCTACCCTGTGGGCAGAAAAGATGTCAGTGGGCGGTAGATCTGGGAGTCAGCATACAAATGTCCTACCAAAACAAGACTAATTGCAGTTACTGAAATCCTCAAATACTCTGCTGTGAAAAGCCATCATCCCACCCTAGTAATGCAGGCAAGAAGACCTTTTATTTGCATCTTCTCACATCTCTTTCTACATGAAGTGCCATGGCTACCACACTACACTGACACAGCCTTCAGCCACCACACTGAACTGCTTCCCTTCTCCACAGGCTCTGAGCACTGTCAATTCATCCCAGATTCTGCTGTCTGCAAACTTTCTCCTGCCTCTGCTCACCTTCTCACTGTGCAGTCCTACTTCTTTTGCCACAGGACTCACTGTCCTCCCCCATCATCAGCAAGTACCTACAGCACTTATTTATCCCATCTCAAGCTGCCTTATATCCCCAACTCACTCAGCCCTCCTCCATGCTCCTGCATCAATGGTGTCTGCTTTCTTTCTCTTCCTCTTAAAGCAAGCAAGAGGTGAGAGGAGCAAGGCACTGCTAATACCATCCTCTTTCTCTCTCCTTCCCCTTCTCAGAAAAGTAGAGTGAGTCCTCCCCACCACCCCTGTGATGAGGACAGGCTCATGATTGCAGTAGATTACCAGCCTTCAGCAACCACCTCCAGCCTGAAATCTTAACTTCCTCACTTTGCATCTCACAGAAAGCAGGGGTGATGGGCAGCAAAATATACAGAAAGAAATAAAGACAGATAACATGGAGAAATGCAGAAAAGCAAATATATCAAATAAAAGCTGCAATGAGGAGCCTTTGGAGAAGCAGAACAGAAAATTTAATCTCACACTGTATGTGAATAGGTATTTACCTTTTTGGAAGAAATTCAAGTAATGAAGAGCAGTTTAATTTTAAAATCTTAGATTCAAATAAATGCTTTATTCGGAGGAACGTCTGTTAAACACTATGGCTATTTCATATGGATGCAATGATAAATAAATAAATATTGTAAATAAATACTGTGCAATAAAAAACATTGTGCAGTATCTCCTAAAGCTAGGAGAGAGATCCATTCAGGCGGTCTTTTTTTTTATTGTTTCCCCCCCCCGAAATGTATCCCAGCCACACACAGACATTTTAAGTTAAGAATTGTACCCCAAGCTTTCAGATTTTTGTGTGTTGTCTTTCAGAGTGAAATTTAATCAGATTTATAGTATAAATTATTTTTACTGAAATATATAATCCTTTGTTGATTTCAGAAGCCATAGTGGAGATATTCGACATTATCAAATTAAGAAAAATCACTTGGGACAATATTATGTAGCAGAAAAATATCTCTTTTCATCTGTACCTGAACTCATCGAGTATCATCAACACAATGCTGCAGGTAATGCATGCAAGCTGTTAAGGTTTTACAACTGATGATTTAAAGCTCCTTGGGACTTTGAGAGATTGGAAATCACTCTTCCTCTAATACTTTATAAAGAGACATAAGTTTTTCTATTACTGATGAATTCAAATATACCATGATCCTTTCTGACAAAGTCATAGCTGCAGTGTGTATATACCACGGGGGAAGTGAAACTACCAAACTCATCTACATGTATGAAATTAATTTTACAGTGCTAATGTATTTACCTGCTCTGTATTCTCTTGGTTCATATTTGAATGAATAGGACTTGTATGAAATTTGATCATAATTCTTTCTGGGTCTACAGTAAGGACTTGCATACATGCAATTTAATAAAAGCAGGAGCTATGCTGTGCATCAGCTGGCAGCATTCTACTGATTTTGGCAAAAAAAACCCCACCCCACAAAGAGTCAAATGCAGAATTAGAGAGCACAAGGACTCTCTAACACTGGTTTGCAGCCTTCCAGAGTCAGCCACCTCTAACTGTTGGCTATTCATAGCCTGTTATAATTTTTAACATTTAAAATACTCTTCACCTTGGTGCTGCCCATCATTTTAATAAGATATACAATGTTTTTACTCTGAATCAGTGGAGATGGGAAAACACACAAAGATCCCTCACAGTAGTGTGGAAGGAAGATATGAGAATGGACTGAGCCTTTTTCTAAAGGGAGGAGGATTGTAGGAAATACACAAAGCAGAAAAGGACCTGAAAGTAACAGTAGGAAGAATAAATGAATGCAAAGAGTCCTTGATGAAGGATGTGCTCACTGGTACTGTTGGCTCATGAATTGAAAGAAAATGAATGACAGACACAAAAATATTTCTTGCAATGGGAAACAATCCTGAGAAGTCATGCTGGAAGTTACTACTTAGGTGAATGATAAAGTATTGTAATATTTATTTAAGTTCACTAACATTGTACAAGCAAGAAAGAGTTATCACTTTTGGTTGTATGAAAACACAGATACTTTAGTAGTCAGACCCCTGTTGAAAAATCTTTCTTCATTTCTTCTCACTGTAGCATTTTGTCTGAACAAGCTGTAAGCAAAAGTAACCTCAAGAAATAAGAAATGTACGTTACATTACAAATATTTTTGTTTTGGAAGACGTACGATACAGTATACTTTAAAATGGAATAGTTGGTCAAAAGAATATTGTTGCTTTGTCACCCACAGGTCTTATCACTCGTCTTCGACATCCAATTGGATCAGTGGGATGTTCTTCACCAGCAACAGGAGGATTGAATCATGGTATATTTCTGATCTTCTTTTGGTGGAGATTTAGGTATCAGCCTAAGCAAAAATTCAGATCACATTCACTCAGCTAATAATTAAGTTGTACCTGTGAAATTTTCCAGTAATGAGAAACACATAAACGGCTGCATATTCACCAGAAACAGACACTCTTTTCCTTGTAAGATGTCAGTACCAAATGAGACACCTGACTGGAGTTCTTCAGTGAATGTTGTGCTTCTGTTACAACCACCAGTGCAGTTTAGAGCTATCTGGACTTTTCTAAAAGGGCCTAAGACTCAAACATATATTTAATAGCTTTTCAAAGCCTATTTAAATTATTTAAATGCTTAATTGAAATTAATATTATTTATGAGGAAGATTTTACTAGTTCTGCAAGTTTTAGAAATAAGAATGAAAACTTGCATAGTATTACAGAAAGCAAGACATAAATGCCAGTTTTGTGTATATGGGTCAGGAAGTTCTTACCATCTGGCTGATAACAGGAACCTCCAAAAGTGACTGTCTTCCATGTTCTCAAGAATCTCCAGGCTTAATATTTTTGAAGGGCAGATCTATTCTTGGTATTACAATCAAAGCAGCCAGTAACTATTTCTGTAGCTATACTACCCATCTGGAACTGGTTCAGAGTTAAAAACATCATATATGATAATGATAAAAAAAGATCTCATATGTAATCAAAGCTAAATACTTGTCTTGTCTTCAAGCATCAGACATTCCTATATTAAGCAGCTAAAACATTAATCACATTCTACCATCTCTAAAATAACATTCACATATATGTAAACATAGATGAGCAGGTGGAAATTTTCAGATATTTAAAGCTCATGCTATAGCTGATGAAAAATTGTGATGTTTCACTGCGGGCATTAACTTCAAGTAGTAAGGCATGTCTCCTGGAGCATGGTTCAGGAAAGCTGGCCTGACTATTGAAACATATTGTGTTGCTTTTGTAGAGGAGTGGGAATTAAACCCATCTGAACTGATGTTCGTGAAAGAACTTGGGCGTGGGCAGTTTGGAGTTGTTCAGCTTGGTAAATGGAAAGCAACCATCAAGGTTGCCATCAAAACAATCAATGAAGGTGCAATGTCTGAAGATGATTTCATTGAGGAGGCCAAAGTGATGATGTAAGTACAAAAGCTGTTATAGCTGGCAGCTGACATTGAGATGACCAATAAATAAATATAATCTAATTCCATTTGAAACAAACAGATAATTTGATGGGAATGATGGATGTGCAGGACAGAAAGGCTGATATAAAGGTCTAAATTGGACTGATGCAGATGCTCACTGCTGCCATCCACAGACTCTTTCTTTAGAGTGTGCACTGCTTTGTGTTATGGAGCTCAATGGGGACTAAATGTGCTGATAAATAAATATGCTCCTACAACTATTTTATCACCCATAGTTAGGTGCCTCTAGGACCACTGGCAGAGCTCATACCTAAGTAAAGCTTTTGAGAAACTATATTACTATTTCTTCTAATTTTGAAAATTAGGCAAGTATCCAGACCAGGTCTTGGCACTTCCCAAAAGAGAAGAATATTTATATAAGAGAAGAATGCATTTATATAGCTGATGAACAGCTGTGAATTCAAAGAACGAACTTTTGGAAGAAAATTGTAGGCAGAAATGTGTTAGATAGTGGGACAACTCTGACGCCAGTTGAACTGAATAGTGTTTATCAAGTACTGAAAGTATTTTTTCAAAACCACCACGAGAATAGAAGGTCTAGTTTCCTGCCAGGAACAAATTCTAGACTGTCTAAAATGTGATTTTAAACAGGAAACTCTGCCACCCAAATCTAGTCCAGCTTTATGGAGTGTGCACACATCACAAGCCTCTCTATGTTGTGACTGAATTCATGGAAAATGGCTGCCTGCTCAATTACCTTCGGCAAAGGCGAGGGAAACTTGGCAGAGATACACTGCTGAGCATGTGCCAAGATGTGTGTGAAGGGATGGCATACCTGGAAAGAAACAGCTTTATTCATCGTGATTTAGTAAGTATAATAGGTTTTCTGAAATTTCTTGACAAATATTGTCAGTATAGATAGTGCCACTGCATTTTATGGGACACTAATGTGTCCTGAAGGATTCAGCCCTGCAGGATCTAATAAGCCAACAGTGTTTTCCTGGCCATAAAAGAAAACTTTTCAGATGTTCTTTTGTACATGATCAGCTGGAAAAGAAAATTAAGATATTAGCTTGGAGCAGGCTGGTGTTAGGACATCCCGATACAAAAGTATTATGCAGTGATCCAAAATCACAGTGATACAAAAGGTCAGCAACAATGAGGTTTTTTTTTTTTTTAATAATTTCTATGTAAATATTTTTCAGCTCCCAGTGCCTTACCTTGGTGTTGGGATATATGGGTGACTTTTCTGCCCTACTCCTCATAGACAGGGAATCATAGGAGAGGAACTTGTTGCTTTACTCTCTGCTTTTTTTTTTCAATGTTCACATTTGGATGCAGATGGGAATTCTTCCTGCTCTCCTCCCTAACTGCATGAAGAAATATAACATCTCAAAAAATTCCAAGAAGCTCCTGATTTCTGTAACTTAAAAACATTCTGTGACTTCTTAAAATTCATATTGAGTGTCCTAATGCTCATGTTCAGGAAAATAGTTGCTTGGATAACCAGAATCTGCAGCCTAAATTTTTTTTCACCATGCAGGAATATGTAAAAGTATTGCAACTCATGCTACAAGCATTAAACTGATATATACCATGTATCTGTAACTACACAGTAGTGAGACATATTCACTGACTTTTGAGCCAAAAGTTCACTTACATTTTTTCTCAAGACATTCATCTTCTTTTAGAATACAAATGGTATGAGCTGAAACAGAAATAACCAGCTGTTGTATTTTTCTTAAAATGCTTTAGCAAAGACTTCAGATATGTTTCTCTCATTTTCCACAGGCTGCAAGAAACTGTTTAATCAATGCAGAGCACATTGTTAAAGTATCTGACTTCGGGATGACAAGGTAGGAGGCCATTGACGTAAGTTTCATGACTACCTATTATCAATCAACTTCAGCATGACCTTGAGTTAACCTCATTGCTTTCCTCACTGGTTTGGGGAATCCCACTGTGGTCCATTTTTGAATTCTGATGAAAACTGTAGTGCTGTTGAAATTTTGTACCATGTCCTCGTCTTGCTATTGGTGAATGTAAGACAAGTAAACAAAGTGCCAGGTAAACTTCAGAAGTGTTTATGAACAGAGAAGTGCCCAGAGTGCACAGGGCTGCCAGAAGCTTGAAGAAACAAGTTCCCCAACTTTTCTGAGCAGTGAAGAGGACAGAAAGCCCTTAGGCACAGATCCAAGAGCTGATGCTGACCTTTAGAGGAGGCAGCGGCTGAGGCCTCAGGCAGGAGGCAGAGAGGACCTGTAGGGAGGGCAGGAAGTGTGATGTGCACTGCTTTAGCAGGGAAGTGGTTTTTCTGCTTAATGAGAGGACCAGACAAAGATGAGGAAAGAGACCACAATGCACTCTGATAAGCACAGGCCAGAGAAATGTAGCTCTGCCCTCACAGATTTCCCCCAGAGGTTGTGCTACATTTTATAGCTGAGCTGACCGAATGATTGATTGCTGCCCAAAGGAGTTGTCCCACTCCTTCCTCTTTCCCCTTGCAAACACAGCACAAAACTCTCCACTCCTGTGTTTTATTGTCTGTTTTATTTCTGTTGGATTAGTAGATTGAGCTGGGTCCCTTTGGAGGCAGATGAGCTTGAAAGGCAGTGCATAGCTCTGAGTGGGAGGTTGTGGTGACATTCACCTTGTGGCTGCAAGTCATTAGATCAGCAGAGACATTTTGCTTACCTTTCCCTTTGGTTCTGCCTCCTACTTCTAACTTGTGAGTTACAACACCCCAGCAGTTCATAACTAAATTATTGTTTTTTGAAAGCCTGTCCTACACCATGTCAGTGCCCACTGGTTGCACTGCTCCCCAGAAGGGTAGGGTATCAGGGGTCTGGACTCATCCAAATGCACCAGAAAACACAGTAAAGAGACCAATGGTCTGACAGGGGCCAGTCTGAGAGTAATGGACCTGAATGGTTCACTGTTGCCAAAAGGTAGAGAGACCTGTGGTGTGGCTCTAGGACAGTCATTCACTCTTCTAGGGAGACCATGAGGAGGTGCGCTCACAGTCTAATTATTCTGAGCTCAGACAACTATTTGTTATTTTGTATTGTTATTTCATATTTTCTTTATCCAGTAACCTCTCATCTTTCTGTGCCTGCACCAAAATAAGAAAGAGAGGCAAAAAGATGATTTCTCTCACTGTGATCTCCTTTAATAGGTGATTTAAAAGGTGCCAATGCATTACACCTTCCATGAGAAGAAATGTTGCGTAGTACATGTCTGTCACCTGCTCAGGAATGTTAATACTGGGAAAATGTGCACAGAGTTTGTATGTATGTAGGGTTCAGTCTAGTTGCCTTTTAAATTGTTGCCCTGTAAATGTCTGTATCAGGCACATCATTTCATCTTATTTGGGAAGTCAGCTCCTATAAGCTTGGGCAAAAAAAAAATTGCTTTTCAAGCGGACCTGCAAGAGCTGTTGCCTTGTATATGATGAACCTTTCTTTCTATGTTGCTTCTGTAACAGTGTGTCAGATACCACATCCTTGGGCAGTTAGGAAGTGTAGCCCTCTATCAGTAGTGTTCAGGTCAATAGGTGGTTGAAAAGGTGAATTCTTTTAAAGAGAGACAATCATTATTTATTGCTGCTGTTTTTTCCTGCCCATGGTGAAAGGATATATCCTATCAATGTATACCCAGAAGACAATAATAACAATCATCCTGCCAATTTTACAGATGGTATTAAAATGTTTTATTCTGACATACTTCTCAAGAACAATTAAAATCATTCACTGAAACAGAAATCTCTTTAAGTACATAGCTTCCACTGTGGGTATCTATGTGCATTAGTAATATAATGTCCTTGTTTCTAAATTGGCACTGTATTTTTATGGAATAATAAACTATCTGTGGAAACTGCTTGCCATTTAACTGTCATTCAAATACATGCTTTTTCCTGTTATTCTTTAGGTATGTCATCGATGATGAATATATCAGCTCTTCAGGTGCCAAGTTTCCAGTGAAATGGTCATCTCCTGAAGTCTTTCATTTCAAAAAATATAGCAGCAAATCAGATGTCTGGTCATTTGGTGAGTTGATTAGGTGAATGTGCAACATAACACACTTCCCTAAAACTACTAATGTGGTGGTTTAGGAAAGTGTAACTTTTTACACATGCCATCTATCTTAAGCTTTAGACCTTCATTTTTTAAGTCTTGTCTGTACTGGACACCTATGTTTTTCAATAGAAAGGCTCTGTGCCTAAAATATTAAATTTTGACTGAAATGTACATTCTTGGTAAATCTTCATTAGCCAAATGTATATTTGTCTCAGTTTCATGACCACCACCTTAGCTGACTTAAAAGAGAGCAAAATTATGTTAGTTGTCTCTCTTCATTCAGCTCAAGTGGACCATATTTTCTTGCATTTTTCAATACAGAGAAAATAAAAAATGGTTTTTATTCATCTAAAGTTACACAGCTTGTGGGTTTGGGATTTTTATTTTGTTCTAAATATTTATGGCTTTTCATTTCTAGGTGTACTGATGTGGGAAGTTTTCACAGAAGGCAAAATGCCTTTTGAATATAAGTCAAATTCTGAAGTTGTCCACGAGATTTCTCAGGGTAACCGACTTTATCGACCACATTTGGCATCACATACTGTGTACAAAGTCATGTACAGCTGCTGGCATGAGGTTTGTTGCCCTTTTTTCCTGTGATTGCATACTGTCTCCTTTATCCTACCTCTACTTTCTTACCCATCTTTTAATTCTGTATGAAACTTCTGGTCTCTGAGTGAAAGAAAGCATAAGAGACTGTAATCTAAACTGAATCTAGCTTGCCTGCATGATGCAAACATTCATCAGGATGCCAGACAGCAGAGAGAGGATTGGAAAGAAGTTCTCTCTTCTGTCTCCCATCAGCCAGGAGTTTGTTCCATACTGAGATGCAGTACACCAAAAGATACACCTGGGAAGATCCTTTTTCAACAACCAAGGAAACACTCCTGAGTATCACAGTTTCTTGAGAGCTGGGGCTTTCCAGTGATCTGTTGCAGGGGAGAAATCCTATAGAAATTTTGGTCCAGAATTGAAATAAATATAAATAAATTTTAGGAATACTTGGAAAAGTGGCTGTGCTCACACTGCTGATGTCATAAAGAACATATGATTTTTTTCCCCTCAAATTATAAACTTGATCTTTTCTTCTATATTCATAAAATACAATGTAATTTTAAAATAGCAGCTCATATATACTTAACCATCTTCTGACAGCTGCTACTATAATTGACCAATTTGCTAATATAAATTTATCTTCTGCTTTTCTTTTTCAGAAACCTGAAGGACGTCCAACTTTTGCAGAGTTAACAGAGACTCTCACAGATACAATAGAGATGGGATAATCAGAGATTTTACACCAATATATTTACTCAAATGTTAATATTAAGCATGTCAATAATGTAGCTAGTACAGAAAACCTCAGCCTTTTACAGCAGGCTCTACTTAAATCACAATACCAGCATCCTACTTATTAAAGCAGCCATTCAGGTTTGGGCTAATTTTTACTTATGTGAGAAAGATACCTCAGGAGTCTGGTTTAGGACTCTCAAAGCTTTGTCTTCATGATTAAGAAGAAAAATCTGTCTGGAAAAAAGTAACCAAGCTTACTGACCTTACAGGGCTTTTATTTATTCTTTTGGTCAGAGCTACACTAATTCCTGTAACAATATTATTAAATTATTTGACACTTAATATGACTCATGCACTCGGGAATACTGATTGACAGTGGCAAAGATGATGGAAGAACCTCTGATAAAGCTCTAGCTAGGCCATGTTTAAAGGCAACTTTCTTTGCTTTGCACCGCAAAGCATCCAGCACTGAAGAAATGGAGCAGTGTTTCAGAAGGAGCAGCACGCTAACTGACCAACAGCCAGAGCAGTGCCCACTCACTGCTGCGCCCACTCACTGTGCCCCTACTCACTGCTGAGGACAAAAGCAGGCAAAGAGAGCAGTCATCATTTAGCAGCTCCCAAGTCACATCTGAACAGCAAAGACTGAGCATCCCTGAAGCAGGTCAAGGTGTCTTCTCTACCAATTCTGTATAAAAGAAGGAGAGTAAGGATTATTTTATCCACAGGTGTCCCACAATTTTCAAGTATTATCTCCCACTCCTCACCTGCTGCTGCCTATTCAAATGCCCTCACTTGCCTTGGTCCTCCCCTTGCAAGTGCCCAGAATGGTTAATGGGCAAGTGATAGCTGGATCTTGACAGTGCTTTGAACTAGCCTATCTCAGCTGGATCCTGTGCCACCTAACATGGACAATGTTTGTAACCCTACTTCTTATGTTATTACTCACTTTCCATTTTAAATATTTATTGTGGCTGATACAAATATATTATAGAGAAGAAAAGACAGATGAAATTCGTAATTGTTTAATATAAAATGATCAGATCATTACAAATAAATAGGTTCTTGAAAATACGTGATTGTATTGTGAATAATTTATAGGTAGATACATCATAATAGTTTTACAACACTTTGTACACAAAAGATGTTAAAACACACTAACTAAAGAACGACTGAGGTCTGCACAATTTAATTCAAATTTTCAAATTAAAAAAATTAGTGTAACAATAAAATGAAATATAACAATCCTCCAAAGTTTTGAATTTCTGGAAGACTGTGGCATCTCTGGGCCAAATTCTGTCCTAGCATCAATCATTCATCTTGACTGAAATAGTATTTTGATAGTTATCATCCCTTGGGAGAGGAAGTTGTTAGTCCTTTTGTTTGCACATTTGGGAGTACCATCAAACATACTTCTAAGGCATTTATGTTTCAGGTGTCCTTATCATTTCATATCATCTCCTAAAAGAATTGCTGACAACTGATGTCACTGTTTACTTTTAAAATCAATTTGCGTCATTCAATTCCTTATCAGACCTATGACTAAAATACAGATGAATACACCACCGTACACACATTGAGATCACCACAATTTAAGCACAGGCCACAGAAGTACAAGGCTTTTCAGCAGATAATGTACCACAAATGTGAAATTCAAACTGTCTCTGCAATACAAAAAAAAATGGGGACTTTGAATAATGTATGAGGCATCTTGTATAATAGCTCTTGTAAAACTGGTTTAGCCACATTTATTTCTGCAAGTTAATATGTAATATCCTACAGTATCATGTAGTAAAGAGCAGCTCCATTAGGTTTATGTACTGAAAGCACCCTACTCATGCCCATTTCACTGAGCTGTCCTATGATGAATATGCATCCACCCTTGAAACTTTTTGGTCTATAATACACAGAGCCAATTGGGCTTGGCTACCAGGCTTCTACTTCTCAATATAGTCTTTCTGTAGGCTGCTTTGGGAAAATGATGGGTACGCTGTTATTAACACTCTGACACAGACAAATTTAACAGCTGCTATCATCAGACTGACTGTAAATAAATGAAAAAAACACTAGAACATGCTTCAGGGTCAGCAAAGCCAGTACTTAATCAGAAACAAGAAAGGTCTCCAGGACAAAGGTCAGGTATCTACAGTGCATTTACTTAACAGAACAGCTCCACCCATAAATAAAGACTGAATAGGCCAACTTAGACCTCATGGTGTCTCTCAGCTTAGCTCAAATTCTAACCATATCCAAACGGGCAAAAATGAAAAGTACTTACACGGGTGACCACTGAATGCCACCCATGGCACTGGACATAAAGAGGCACATGTGGGCAAATCGATGCCTGTTTGCTGCTTTTTTAAAAACAAACCTTTGTGTGATAAAAGAGAGAGCTGGAAGACCAATAAAGATTAGAAGGAGACACCGTAACACTTCCATACAGGAAATGTCTGGGCAAAGGCTGTATGAGTGCTCAGCAATTGTAAAAATTAAGCTCCTGTTTTCTGACCAAACATCAGAAAACTTGCAGTAGGTCAGTATTATGGATGGGAGGAAAAAAGGCAGAATTCCCAGCTTCTGTGTGCCAGCTCCTTAGGATATTTCTCTTTTTTTATATAAAGGCTGCATTGTTCACAAACTGTAATATTTTTTCAGAAAGTGAAATTACTTGTCTCTGCAAAAGTACTCTTGGTGAGAGATGCAGATCAATGACTTGTGTGTACAGGTCTGGTGGTCTGGTGACCTTTATCCCCAGTGTCATTTGGTTTTCAGAGCAACTTCTGCCCCCCCCCCCAAGTTTCAGAAACAGGGAAGCCCTGCAGACACAGTAACACACATGACCAACACCACTACTACCTCACCACCAGCCTGGCTCCCGCTCAGCATCCTCATCCCGGCCTGAACCTCGGCACCATTTTAAAACCTGCCAGAAAGGAGTCAGATATGGGAAACCCACTCTGCTCAAAAAGTATTTTCTAACACACAGCTTTGTTTTTCTGGAATTTAAACAGCAAGAGACAGCAGTATACAATTCCCTGCACAGCTCCAGGATGCAACTGTGATGAATAAAGAGGCTGAAGTTTTGAATCTGTACCCTTTGGGATGAAAATTGTTGTATCCTGCATGACATCCTTGTCACTAAACTGGAGAGACATGGATTTGATGGGTGGATCACTCAGTAGATAAGGAATTGGCTGGATGGTCACACTCAAAGAGTTGTGGTCAACGGCCTGATGAACAAGTGGAGGCCAGTGACAAATGGCATTCCTCAGGGATTGCTACTGGGACTGGTGCTGTTTAACACCTTTGGCAGTGACATGGATAGTGGGATTGAGTGCACGCTCAGCAAATTTGCCAGTGACACCAGGCTAAGTGGTGTGCTCAACATGCTGGAGGGAAGGGATGCCATCCAGAGGGTCCTTGACAGTCTTGAGACGTGGGCCTGTGCAAACCTCACGAAGCTCAACAAGTCCGAGTGCAAGGTCCTACACCTGGGTTGGGGCAATCCCAAGCGTAAATACAGGCTGGAGAGAGAATGGATTGACAGAGGGCCTGAGGAGATAGACTTGGGGTTGCTGCTTGGTGAGAAGCTCAGCATAGACTGGCAGTGTGTGTTTGCAGCCCAGAAAGCCAAACTATATCCTGGACTGCACCAAAAGAAGTTTCTCCCCATCTACTCTGCTCTGGTGAGACCCCACCTGGAGTACTGCATCCAGCTCTGAAGCCAACACAAGAAGGACACGGACCTGTTGTAGCAGGTGCAGAGGAGGGCCACAAAGACAATCAGAGGGCTGGAGCCATCTTGACCTACATACATTTAGTCAGTGCAGCTATATAATGAATTTAATTGCCCATTAATTTGTCCTGAGGTAGGCTAGTAATGAGTAGCTGTCAGGATTTGTTTTCTATCAGCATTTAAAAGGCATAATTTGGTTAGCAATGTATTGCCTGTGAGGTTTTCTTTGTTCTAGTTCCTAACCATTTGCCCTACTTTCCAAAACACTGCAAATTACTTTAGATAATGTTGTTCATTTCACTGCCTGGGAAAACCTGACAACTCAATGACACACTCTCCCCTGAGACTGGCTGTGAGAAAGAGATCCCTAACACTTCAGCTTTGTGTTTTCTTCCCTAGTTTAGAAAGGAAAGCATTTTTCACTTGCCCATTGGTTTTGTCCCTCAAAAAACCCATGTCTTTTAAGACTACTAATCATCAGTATTAAGTGTTTCTTGCTGATGCTTTCTACAGAACACAGGTACAGGGTAAAAATAACATGTCTGGACAAAGTGGGTAATTCTGTAAGAGAAGCTAAAACCTCTTGATCTCCCTCTACTCTTCCCTCCAGTTCCATTACAGACTTTTTAGCTTAAGGTGTATATAGAGTAGTTTCACACATGTTTTCTAGGGGGAGCAGAAAATTTTCTACATCAGAAAAACTAGTAAAAGTCAAAGCTACTACAAAAGAAGGTCATGAACAGGTCAGATGCACATGAACTGCAAGCACATCAGCTAGACCTTCATCTAGAATCCACTTATGTGTGAATAGGAACAGCTGCTAAACCCAAGATCATTCTCTTCAGAGCTATGAGATAGTGTTTAAAAGCTTACGAGAAATAGGAATTATGTTCTTTTTTATAGCTTGTTTAAAAAAAACACAGACCATTTAGTACATAACCCATTAATAACTTATTCCCAGAGAAATATTAGCATAATTTAACCAAAATTTAAAATTATTCCAAATTAATAAACATTTTTAAAATAACATCTCTTATAGCAAGTGTCTTTTTATACAAAAATAGAATCAATAATTTACTGCTTAAATTATAAGAGTTTCTCTACACCATGAAAAAAAGCATTAACTTGGTTTTCTGACATTGTAAGAAAATATCATTATTTCCCTAATAGATGCTATTTATGTATAAAAGCAGAAATTCTACTGCAGGTCCAGTAGAAAATACAGAATTTTCACTTGGTTAGTGTTAACTGACTGTCAGGAGTTGGTATAAAAAGAGCCCAGACTTCATATAGAGTCCAGAACCTACTCAAAAAAGTAGTATTTCATATCTTTAAAAAAAAAAAAAATGCCAACACACATCCATTCAAGAATTGGACTGTTTTGGATTTTTTGTTTATAAATAACATATTTAGTCAACATCACAGTGATAACTTTATAAGCAAATAAAAAGGCCACAAGGTATGGAAAATAATTAATTTTTCTCTTTCTAGGGTCAATCAATATTTTCTTCAGTTATTCTTTAAATTGTATGAGTAATTCACAGTGAAAAGCAATGCAAGAGTTTGTCAAAAGGCAAACTGTAAAGACAAGTCCATCTTTATTATTTGTACTACCTGTTTTTAACTAAAAAGATTTTGTAGCTTGAATCTGGCCAATAAAGCCAAAGTATTCTCTGTATTAACAAAGAAGTAATGAAACCCTGTTTGTAATTTTTCTTCTCTGAAGATTTTTTTAAACACTTGCATTTTAACAGCAAAAAACGTGCTGCAAGTCTCACTTCAGAAGTTAAAAATATTCCAAAACCATATATATGGTCAATGTATTTTCAAGGCAAGCTCAATTTTTGTGAAAATGTCTCTTTTGCTAGGGCAACATTGCTACCACCTCCTGCACTTCTCAAATTAGGTAATCACAGGTGATAACCTGAATATTCACTGCCTAATGACATTTTCTGCCTTCTCTTTACATCAGCAAGATTACCTGCAATATTTTATAAAGTGCTGTGAGCAGAAAAAAAACAGACACACTTTTCAGATATGCTCTTCATTGCAAAAGTAAGGTTTAGAAAGAAGGTGCAAGTGATCAATATAATTTCTACCTCTTCCTGTAGGTATGACAGCTACAAACCTACCCAAGTGAAAAAAAAAAGAGTGCTTGTAATTCAGAGTTTTAAACTAGTGTCCCCAGTGTTATTTCTAGTTTTTAATAGGTTCTAAAGCATCATTAAAAATAATTAAAAAGTGAGATATTTCACAAACATCTTTCAAAAAGGAGACAGTCAAACTCTGCACAACACAAACATGAAATATCAATAGCAACACTTCCGTTCTTAAGGCTAAGTTATGAGCTTTCTTTTGCCAATGTGTCCACTTTTACTACACTCTTTGCACTTTAGAATATGTATAGTCTGCTTCATGAGGAGGTTCTATTTTGTGTCTAGATCTCAGCTGATTAAAATCAGCTTTTAATTGCTGAAATGCTAGCATCCTCTGGCAAAGGTTCTGGACTCACACTTAAAAACCCGAGAACTGGAAATGCTACTTTTCCGATGAGCTCTTCATGAATCACATACCTGCTTTCTGAAGTGACTTTCTTGCTCACAAGTGGCAAATAGGGGATTGTAATGAGTAAAACCTGGACTGCACAAGCTGTTTTTGTGAGAAAGAGATGGATGACCACAACTGAGGAGCATACTCTGGTACAGATGCTAATCTTCAAGGCCTACTTAATAGTTAAAACATCTAATAGAGGTGAATAATCATTTTTAGAAAAGATGAAAAAGAAAGCCAAACTAAAACAAAAGATGTTTTGATGTTTCTCACCCCTTGTTTACAGCCTTTACCTCCTATTTTTAGAAATAGTACACAAACTGGAAAATGGATTTTGCTTTTATAACGGAATATAAAATAACAGGACTGTTCTCCTATTAGGAAACAATGATATCTTTCCAGAAAATGAGAAAAACAATGTTGAAAAGCTTAAATGGGTTTTGTTGAATAGATAGCATTATTAGGAAGAATCATGGAAATAACTGAAGTCCCTTCTTAAGCCTCAAAGTAGTGTAAAACAAAGTGAAAATTCTTAAATACACATTCTGTTTTTCTTCCGCCTTTGAGTAATGTATTCTTTTATCTTACATAATTTTTTAAGGAAACAGCAACTATATTCAGGCCTCTAGCAAATTTGCTTTTTCTTAAAATGTAACTCAGTGATAGTTTTGAAATAAAAACGTACATGCACATCCAGGGATTTGCAATCCACTCCAAAGGTAGAAGAGCTAAGCCTTATGTTGTTAAAAAATGGATTTTGAAAGAGCATGACTGACAAGAAACACATATAATTTTTTTTTTTTTTTGGTAACTTCTATTTGAGATTCATTGGTAGGTCATAAAAAATTAAAATCTTGCATAAAATTTTACATTAATAACTAAAATGGTTAAACATTATTTTATTCATATTAAATCTCTAATGAATACCCTTCACGTAGACTATCTACAAGTTTGCTTGGCAATAAATTATAAAAATATAAAGAAAGTCTGAAATATTAAGGCCATCACTAAGATAATAGCAGAGTGCTTATCACTTCGGTAAGGGGAAATTGCAATTCGTAATCATAGCTTACAAAGACCATTCTTTTCTGCTAAAATTCTCCAATAGGTGATGCATTAAAAAAGGACAAGGTTGTCCATTGCCTGACATACAGGTACCATCAAGTTTTTGTGTCTCATGATAATTATTGAACATCTTCATTCATTACTACCAGAAGCTGGCACAGAGGAGTGGCACACACTTAACTGGCCTTACAGATGGTTTTCCAGAGGATTGTAGAAAAGAAGACCATTCTGATAGACACAGGTGAGTTAAGTCTGTAATTCATGATACTTGAATGATTGAGAATTTCATTGGCTGAATAGAACGTTGTCCTCATCATATGCCAAAGATGGGTCTTCCATGCTCTCCAGTGATGTGTGGCAGGTTTCGTATTCATGGTGTGGTAATGATGATTCTTTGGCAACAGCAGACATCAACTGACTCCAGGTGATACTAGTATTTTTGAAAGCATGCAATAAAAAAATGCCAATGATGATACTGCAGAATCCACTCAGAGTTCCGATGATATCACCCAGGTCCATGCTACTCCACTCCTTGAACAGGATGATGGAGCATGTCACAACCATCGTGGTGAAACACACGTAATAAACAGGTGTCACTAGAGATGTATTGAACACATCCAATGCTTTGTTGAGATAGTTGATCTGAGTGCTGACTGAGAGCACTAAGATGCCCACCAAAATGTAAACCAATGGATGTCGATAAACTGGCTTATGCTCTAGCATTTGTTTAATGGCAATGCCCAGGCCTTTCACAGAAGAAACAGAGAAGGCACCAATGAGTGAGCAAATTAAAATGTAGATCAATATATTTGTCTGACCTTTCCTTGGAGCTGCGATAAAAATCAGCACAAGGGCAGTAACTGTTAGGAGAACAGCAAACGTAAGAAATGCTGTAAGAAAGAGGAAAGGGAAAAAGAGTAATGTGCATGAGAGAAAATAACAGACTATGTCCAAGTACATGCTAAAAGTTATTCAGTATTCTGAATGCTTCTCTATGAACAGTAGCACAAGTTCATCTCACATGCATACAGACCTGGATCTTGCAGCTTTCTTTCCATTTCATCTAGTGAGTTGATCTTCTCCTCCTCAGGGGCATGAATAACCATGACTGTTGACCCCAAAATGCTCAGTACACAGCCCAACTTTCCATGAATATTCAGCTTCTCATTTAAAAAATAGGATGACAATACAGCACTGTTTGGCAAAATATAAATGAAAGGTTCAGCTCCAACAGCGACACAAGACATTCAACATCTGTGTAATGATAGTAATTCGAAATGTCTTTTAAATTTGGATATAAGGGGAACCAGCTTGAAACAATCACATTTTAGGGAGTTTGGCAAGAGGGTTGGTCAGGATGAAGAAGGTCAGGTCAGGTTTTGGTGGGGGTTAGCAACCCTGATCCCTCCCCTCCGTGTTGTAAAGGGTCTGAATTACTCAAGGAATGTCTCTTTACTGATTGCCTGGATCGGGGGTATGCATTCTCACGCACCTCTAGAATGATGACAAGACCTGTTATTTTCTTCAATAAATGGTTTAAAGCACTTAATTTGCCATTAGAATCAATTCAGACAAGTTTTGTCACCCCTCCCTGGGCTCTCTCCAGGCACAGTTTCTGCCTGACTTGACAGGACTCCCCCTCAAAACACAGAGAAGGCACATCTCTCCCTTTGAAGAGGACTTACCCCAGGCTCTTCAAGCAGGACAAGATTTAACCTGAGGGTAATAACATGGCCCAAATGAGGCCACCTCATGAGACACATGATTAGCCAGCTAGAGCACAACCTTAGACACAGACACAGGCTTAATGGTGTGTATACAAGACTCACAAATATTTTTTTCAACTCACTGCTATGTTTTTCAACCCCAGCTATTTTTTTGTCCAACCTCACTGATGTGAAGTTCTCTCAACCTCTCTGTATCATGAAAATTGGAGATTGATATCCACATCAAAGCAGAGGGCATTAAAACTGAGGCTCTTTCACAAAGAAGCAGCCAGGCAGACATTTAGTCTGCACCTACCTACATGCTGGTCCCAGCACATCTGTAGGTGACAGTGTTATGCTGATTTTGCTATGACAGACCAGCTGCATTTTTAGCAGTCAGATTAGCGCAAGCATCTTAAAAAAAGACCACAACAAACCATGATCCAGGCTGGTTTTAAACTCAATGTTTCATATAGGATACTCAGGTCTTAAAAATAAGAGTTTTACACTTAACATACGTAATTCCATTACGCTAATAAATTATTTCACAGAACACTTGTTCTAAGTGTAACCCATGTCTTTTTTGCTTCTGTAACAGCCTTATTAATGTATGTGCTTAAGTACTTGGAAATTATTTGTTGATGCATTGGAAATAATGAGTGTTTGAAAGGCATCCATATTTCAAAGAAATCATGAATTTTAACGGTGGATATTAAAAAAGCTAATGTTTTATTTGCCTCTTTCCAGAAGGACTTGGAAAAAAACCCCAAAATGTTTACTTAGTGTGCCTTAATATGAAATTATGCTCCTATAAAAAAGAAATGGTTTTGAAAACATTTTAATGGAGAAATTTCTTTTGAAGTTTTTTCACAACTGAAGAACGGGATAGGACTTTTTAAGAAAGCTTCAGTTCTCTGTGAAGAGATAAATGACAGCCTGCTACCACTGTGCATCAGTGTATACCTGGTATATGCTGATAAGAAATATTTTATAATATAGGTTGAAGGCTCTTGAGAAAGCATATATTAGTCTTTCAAATAACTTATTCCCTCTATCCAGAAAATTCAATTATAAATAAGAAAGTGATCTTTCTACCAAGGAACAAAAAGCCTTTTTTTGTCCACATACTGCTTTTCAGTTTTCTTATTAAAATCCTCTACTTTCAGCCAGACAGTATTTTTCCATCATCCAGTGAATGGGTCATTTGTGAAGGTTTGCACCCAGTTTTACTAACCTTATGAGAACACTCAGTGCACCCAAGGGGGTAACTAGGGTTGCAGGTGCAAAAGCATAGGCAGCAAAGTTTGCAGCTTCTCCTAAACCCACTGCAGAAGAAACAAACATTTGGATTAGGTTCTGGTGTGTGTGTGGGAAGGAATGAAAGAAATACCAATATAAATATTTTGTATGATAGCAAATATAAAACAAAATATTTTTTCTACACTATATATGCACATTTTCTGAAATGAAAATTATCTAACCTCCTCTGGACATAATAAAGGCTGGAGAAAGTTAAATACTTTCTTTCTAGGTACTCCTAGAAGCTGGACAGATTCAATCTCATCGATTCTGACTGGATATTAAAAAAAGGTTGGTACTTTGTAAAGAGCAAACACAGCATTCAATAGAAAGGAATACCAGAACAGCCTCTATCACAAAGGTGATTGCAAAGACATTTCTTTTAAGTAAGGGGAGTGAAAAATCAGGCAATAAATCTTTTTAAAACAATCTGCTTATGTAACATTTACATACAGGTTGAGAGGAAAGAGGTGACTTACTTGAAAACAATCCAGCCCACCAAAGCCATTCCTTCAAATAGGAATATCCACCCTGTCCTGAAAGGAGAAAAAATAATCTCATCTTGAGGAAAGACATCACCTTATTATAACAAACTGATCTACGGCTTCATATTTGCCTCACCATATAGAGTACTGAAAGATCATGTTATCCAGATGTGACATGAAAAATATTTTGTTTTATTTTGAATGACACTTTTATTAATCACTTTATGACTTCATGGCTTGGACTTGAATATTGCATGTGACTAAAGGAGAAGTTTCAAGCAAAAGTAAAATGTCCATGAAGACTGTTGCCGAGCTTAAGAAATGCTTCTAGGTGCTCTCCCATGTCAGATGCAATATATTCATACACAGCCTGCTGCATTTTGACAGTTTGCTTTGTGAGAAGTTAGAAAGAAAAATGCCACTGCAAGCATTCATTTTTTGGACATAACATATAAGTACATTGAACAGTCAGTAACACATTTTTTCATATAACCAAATTGTCCGAAAGAGTATATTGCAATAAACACAACAAATAAAAGAAAACCTTCTAATGGCATATATTGAAATCAATGCAAAAAGATTAATGAGATTAGTCTAATGGGTCTTTTTCTATCTCAATCTCTTGACTTTGATGAAATAATAGTTTAAATGTAGAAACTTTTGCAGTAAATATCCTTTCTACAGCTCATTGAACTGCTTTTTTTAAGAAACAACAAATCTAAACCTGGTTACCATCTTAAGATTTTCTGTTTCAAAGGGGAAAAAAATGATGGAAAAAATAGAAAGAAAGGCATTTTGAAGGGTAAAATGAATGGACGATTTTACCTGGTATCTAACTGCTGTCAGGGAAGAAATATCACCAATTTACTAAATCCACCACTGACCCCATAGCTCTAGGAATTCTGAAACCCCAGACTCTGTAATCACATGCAGAAAAATAATACTGTATTTCCACTCCTAGCCAAGACAGGACTTCTGATCACTGTTAAAGTACAACAGTTTTCAACTGCAATAGTTTTAAATGTGTGAGCTGGAACCTTGAACATTGATTTTGCCAAGTTTTAAGAGGTGTTTCTGTCCCCAGCAGGAGCAAGGCAGCCACCACCGCTTACCAGCTCGAGGGACTCCTTTGTTTGCCAGTTTCAAAAGTCCTTTCTTCTTCAGTATGAAACTAGAACCAATAAAGATACTGGAACCTATCGCCAAAGACAAGCCAATGTAGAGGTGATACTTGCTTCCAGCAGGTGTGGAAATGCTCCTGTTTGTTTCACTGAGAGTCTCGTCCATAGAGGTGAGGAGAGAAGAGTGTGATTCAGACACATTGATGATCTGGCACCATGCTTGGCAGGAGTCATGGCAAGCAAAAGAGAGCACAGCACCTGGGAGGAGAAAAAGTAGGCCAAGTGAATAATGAACAAGGCACAGCTCTTGGGGAGCCTTATCCTTGCTCTGCTCACTCCATTCCAAGTCTTCCCAGAGCACCTGTCATTTCTGATAGTGCAAATAACTCGTAAAATCCACAAAACATACACAATGCTGCCCCAGGTACTACTCACCCCTGTAATTCACAGGTACATATGTTATTTGATATATACATCTACATTGGCTCAATCAAGTGATTAGGGCAATTCCAAGGAATGCAACACTAAAATATTATCTTCAGTGTAAAACACAACTTGAATCATAAAAGCTAACCTGAAATCTCAAGATGAAAGGGTTCTTTTCTGTTGTGCAGAGACCACATCCCCCAAACACAAACATATAGCCAAATCCATTATTTCAGACTTTTTCTGCTAGAGCAAGCCTGCTGGTATTCCAGGCTTCTGCTTTTATGTTTGTAGCTGAGATTTGGAAACAACAAATAATATTTAAAAAAAAAAGATTAGAAAAAAATCTATATAGGAAGCAAACTTTTTGCTACATGTGGGCTTGAATACATCTTAATCAAATTGTTCAGTGACTACTATGTGAGACAGATCTTCTTTAACCACTCAGAAAATAATTTGGAGGTGGAGGCCTCATTATACTTCACAATTTCCATCTAACCTCCACAACCCCTAGCTGGAGGAAAGCCACTGCCTGCAAGGGACAGTCCTCCTGGCTATCTCTTCAACACAGCTGCAGAGCCCCGTGATCCTATGACTGAAGCACAGCCTGTGGGAAGACATCATTACCATCAGCCTTGACATAGTTTTTTAAAGGAAGAGGAGCTCTTGCATTTCCAAGGACAAAAGAAGTCAATTTGCCTGGGAAATCAGGGGACAGGCAGCTACGGCACAGCAGAGCTTACAGTAGTCTAGGCCGACATTTGGTCTGGATCTGAAAATCTAGGCTGGAATAGCTTTAAAGGACAATGGTTTTGGAAGTAAAGGTTTTATTGTGAAGACTGTTCTGGAAGGAAAGGTTTTACTGTTAAGACATACTGTGAAGACATGTTAAAATATGAAACAGCTGATGCAGAAGTATAAAAGCTCAGTCCATTGTGATTCATATAAAGCATTAAATGCACCAAATAATTTTGCTTTCCATGTTTCACCTGTAATTAAAATGACACATGAAGGATTCATCCTGGTGAGTGGCACCATCTCATTTTTTTTTTTCCCCAAAAGAAAATAAACACTTGGAGACATGGTAGAAAAGAGTATGCCTCTGTTCATGCATATGCTTTGGAGATATTAATGTTCTGTCAAAAGTACTTCACTGCACAATTAAAATAAGCAGCATTAGATAAGTCACCAAATACTGTTTTGGAAGGAGTATTTAAAATATAAAATACATTAAAACAAGCATGAAATTTGTCAGTGTATCTTCATTTGCAGCTGACTGCTGAGACTAACACTGGGGGACAGCACCCTTTACAAGTAAGGAACTAGGATAAGTATCTGTTCCCAGTTTTCCTGTGCCATACTGTACAACAAATATATGACAGAAGTTATAATTTGCTTTTCAGGTTGTACAATCACATTTCCTTGTTTGCCAAGAGAGTTTCTATAGAGCAGGAAGTTGTTTTGTATTTCTAAGCCAGACTGCATAGAAATGGTCCCACAAGATGGGTGTATCCATATCCTGCAGTTGAAGATGAAAATCTTCAAGAACTTTTATCTACGTGAAATTACTTTTGCATAGCATATAGGATAGTCAGTATTCTTCCATCTTATCATTACTAGAAGTTAAAGCTGGATAATGTAAAATGAATTTGCATTTGTATCCTAAAATATTTTAAAATCCTAACACGTAGAAGAAAATTTTTCATACTCTTAAGTTTTGACATAAAGATTAAATCACAAAAGAAAATTACAGCATAACTGTTTTTAAGCATAAATGTTTCTCTTAGCTAATGTATCACAACAAGGTAAAAAAGTGGAGAGGTTGACAGTGAATGAAACCCCTTGGCTCTCAACACCTTTTAATGATGCTAAACTGGACTGGTGACAGTTGTACCACCACCCCACCACCACTCTGCTACTAGGGGCTTTATGTGAGACGCAGCAACATTTCTTACCTTTAATAAAAAGAAAAGCAAGATAAAACCTCCTGATAAGTATGGTCTCTTAGCTACCCAATTTGGTAACGGCAGCTTTCTATCAGCATGTTGTCTTTCTACAGTGAAGAAAATAACACTCTTCCCACCCTTTTTGTGAATGGTGTACTTTCATTTAGCTGGAAATGGATGGCAGGCTTATACCTTTCCATATAACACTACTACTGATTTTTCTGCTGATTCTGAAGCTTTCCATTCCCCATCAGACTTCATAATATCAAATAATGAAAATTTAATGATGCCATCTGTAGTAAGTCACTGCCACAGGATGTTTTTCTTCTTTCTGAAAGACCATCTTTTCTCACATTTATAGAGACGGTGGATTTTTTTGCCTCTTCCATCTGTCATTTGAGGAGAGTCATTATGAATGGTTTTGATCTCTGTTTATATTGCTGAGAAACTCTTCCTAGTTTAAAAAAAAAATAATTTAATTTGTTCCACTTGGCATATAAAATGGTATGTCACTCCACTTATCAAAGAACCACCTGAGAGCTAGAAAGAGAAGGCTGATCCAGGAATTTCAATTATTTTATTGCCTACTGTGATCAGACTGAAGATTACCTGGAAGGACTGAGGAAAGTGACAAATCTCTGAGGCTGCCTGGCTTGCTCAGCACCCAGTTTCTGTAGCTAAGCCAGTTTCACCTCCCACTTTAAAATGTGAACAAACATGAACCTCTCAGCAGAACCTCTCCTTGCAGAAATAGACTCTCTCAGCTCTGACTCAAGGCTGATAGCAACAGGAAACCAGTCTGAGTTTAGGTGGCAACTGTTGTAACCTCTAAATTTCTAAACTTCTAAATCCTAAAATGTTTTCTCAAATGCCTAAATATTCTCCACACTAGACATCAGCCACCCCAGTACTACACACTCCATGTTGCAACTTTAACTTGCTGTCATTCTACAGTCTTCCAAAAACCTAGGACTGACATACCCTGTAGTGTGTTGGTGACAGCCATTGTAGTTTTTATCCACCCACTGAAGATAAGGTCCTAAGTTACCTGGAAAACTATTTGCTTTGATTAGACACATAATTGAAATGTTGTTATTGTGCTCACAAGTCAACTCACACCTGTCAGGAACATGAAATGCCTCTCTCTGTCATCTGGGAAACACCATGGACACTTTTGACAAGGCCTGGTTACTGGGGCCAAAAGTGGATGTACCAAGAAGCACCAAGGGATTGTTCCCCAGCACATTCCCATTCATAAAAATGCACAAAAAATGCTGAGAAGGTCTTGGACACAAGCCAGCAAAGGGAGAAGATGCACAGGAGCTTCTCTGGCGCCAGCAGCACCACACTCCTTGGAAAACAACTGCGTGACGTCACGACAGAGCGAAGTTTTACGGATGCGGGAGTCATGACAGCCGCTCCCGCGGTTCGGGCGCAGTGGCAGAGAGGGGGGCTATAGGAGCGGTACCGGGCGCCGCGTACATACCGCGCCCTTGCCTCCGCCCTTTGCCGCGCACCGCCCGCGCACCTCCGCGTCCCCAGCACCCCCAGCGCCGCGCACTTTCAGCGTACCGCCAGCTCACCCTCCGCGCAGCGCCGCGTCCCCAGCGCCGCGCACCCACCGCAGGCAACGCGATCCCGGCCCCCCCTCCGCGCCCGCGCAGACACTGACCCGTGCGGCAGGGCGGGCGGTCAGGCAGCGCCTGTCGGTGCCCCATGGCGGCGGGGAGCCCCTTCTGCGGGCTCGCTGGCGGCGGCTCCGCCCGCCCGGGCGCGGCCCGACGCACCTGGGCGCGCCCCGCTCTACCGCCCCGCGGCCCCGGCCCGGCAGCTGGAAGCCGCATCCCCGCCGCGGCTGTGGGCGCGTCCTGACGGGGAGCGGGCACACAGCAGTGACCCCGAATGGGGTTTATTTCGTATAAATCGTTAAAAAGTCCCAGTTCTCACCTGGGGACTTCTGTGACCCCACCTGAATACTGAATCACATGGAAAGAGCTCTCTCCTGGGGTCCCTGGGCAGTATTTGTGTCTACTAGAAATAGATTCAATTTTCCTCCCCTTCAGACCTAGAGAAGAGGTGAGCAGTTTTAATGTGCAGCCATGTCAGATGTGTGATGGGCTGCCTGCACTAGCTTGGACCACTAGTTCTGCAGGCAGGTGACGGGATCCCCCAGCCAGACTATCCCAGCTTTGCAGAACTAGGGCAGCGCCTGCTGATGCTTACCCTGAGATGACTCCCTGTGGTTGAACAGGCTCCAGGGTGTCATAAGAAACAATTATCTTTATTACTCAATCAGTAGTTCCAAGGGAGAAATCTACACTCTTGTTTTTAACATGGGTAAGTGCAATATATTTACAAAATGTATGGCTTAGTAAACCATTGCACGCTAACCTAGGGTTGCCTAGCAGACTCCCTGGCATATTTCGAGGACCTTTAGCACGCACAAGAACTTCCCACACTGGAGCCATACTGACCTGTGAATTTAACACCCTTCCTACAGAGCACCACAGAAACATGCTGGCTTGACACTAGCAGAGTTGTAACGAAGCTTTGCAGCACAGCACCTAAATGAATAATTTCTGGTTTTGAAAAGTTTTAGTTCTGGTGCAGACTGTGATATACGGTGACTGTCAGCAAAATAACTTGGTTTCCGCTGCCTTAGGCATCCTTGACTGAGGTTAAACCAATTCATCAGTTTTAATGTCTTACTCTCATTTTTCATTTCGGTATTTATTTATTTTTAACATAGCCAGCACTCTGTTCGTTAGGAGAAAAGGAGCATTGCCTTTGGTTATATGCATTTGATTATGCATCCACTTTATCTTTACAGCATCTACATGATAAGAGCTTCTATTAAAGGTGGCCTGAACAGGCCTGCCTTATAAAAAGGGTTTGACTTCTCTGCTTTAACATTTCTAAAACACAGGTTACTGCTACAAAAGAACAATCATTTTAAATAGTATTTAAAACAGTTAAATAAAAATTTTAAAGCACAATCTCAAAAGTTGGGAGCAAACTTCCATCTTCTTGTGCAACATAAGCATGCCCATAGTATAAAATGATGTATATGGACAGATAAATGTCTGCAGTCTGCTCCCAACTCCTATTTTTGTTCTGTGCCCTCGCAGATCTGTCAACTCTGTGTTCACACCCCGTTTTCTCCCAAAATGTGTCAATTTTTCCAGCTTCCTGTAATTTGACTGAAGCACATGAAGTGTTAATCTTGCAAGTGACTCAGTTGGCAGACCTCAAAGAACAGAAGTGGTAACATTTGTAAGGGCCTGCTGAAGGAGTCAAGGATGGGAAAAGGTGAGCTGTCAAAGACCACCTCTTCCCATGGCACAACTCTTGCTGACCTGCTGGTCAGGGCTTCACTGCAATGCCGCACCCAGAACAAGAACACTGAGAAGCACCGTGGTTAACACTTCTGCAGATCTGTCTCTGTATAGGCCACGTCCTTTAGCAGACCATGAACATCAAAGTCCTTTCAATGAATAAAAAAATACTTAATCTGAGATACAGATTGGTCAACAGCCAGTTTAATATGAACCAACAGTGTGCCCAGGTGGCCAAGAAGGCAAACAGCAACATGGCTTCTATCAGAAATAGTGTGGCCAGCAGGACTAGGGAAGTGATTGTCCCCTTGTACCTGGTACCGGTGAGGCTGCACCTTGAATACTTTGTTCAGTTTTGGGCACCTCACTACAAGAAGGACATTGAGGTTCTGGAGCATGTCCAAAGAAGGGCAATGAAGCTGGTGAAGGGTCTAGAACACAAGTCTTATGAGGAGCAGCTGAGAAAACTGGGGTTGTTTAGTCTGGAGAAGAGGAGGCTAAGAGAAAACTTTGCCGCTCTCAGCTGCCTGAAAGGAGGTTGTAGAGAAATGGATGTTGGTCTCTTTTCTCAAATAAGAAGTTATAGGCAGAGAGGAAATGGCCTCAAGTTGTGCCAGGTTTAGATGGGACATTAGGAAAAAGTCCATCACCAAAAGCATTAGCACTTTAGCACTGTCAAGCACTGGAACAGACTGCCCCAGGAAATGATGGAGTCACCATCCCCGGAAGTATTTAAAAGACATGTTCATGTGGTGCTCGGGGACATGGTCTAGTGGCAGACTTGGTAGTGTTAGGTTTACAGTTGGACTTGGTCTTAAGGATCCTTTTCAACCTAAAGGTTGAAAAAGGAAGGAAGAAACTACACAGAAGTAATTTATCAACAGTAATTTATCAAATTTTTTTTTTTGGATGACAGGTAAGGGTCAAACAGGAAAGAAAATGAAGCATTGATATATGATCTTATTGTCTGACATAAAGAGGAAAAACATGCTAACATTCAAAATGGCATCTACGACTGATATAGAGCAATGCCTGGATCATCAGCTAATGCAAATCAGTTCAACTCCACTTATTTCAGTGGATCTATGCCAGTTATGGCTAACCACTGACCAGCTTTTTTGTGTATGAAGTAACAATGTGCATGTACTAATAGTCAAAGCAAGCAAGAAGTTATGTTAAAATTCTGGTACTTAAGTGATAAATGAAAGATTTGCTGAAACTGAATGTTAAGCAAGCACTGACTTCAATTGTTGGTTTTCAATAAAATGGAAGCACTGAATATCTAGCCAGCTTTATATTTTTATATTTTTAAATAAAATAGACATTGGAAACCACATTTTTGTGCCTTAATAAAACCCTTCTTGCCTCTGTGTTAGCCATTAATTACTTAATTATACAAAGTTTGTATGACTTCTTGGCTTTGTCACAAATTCTTTAATTTTGTTGGGGATTTTTTTTTTCTTATATACACTGAGTTCCTTGTATGTGTTATTATGCAGTATTTAGTTACTGTAAATACTGAAGATAATGACAATGGCTTTCACCACAGTGAGAAAAACTTCACTGTGCAGCTAGTCCTGGTGCAGACATGAAGCAAGATCTATCTATTATTATTAATTATTTTTTAAATAATAATTATTATTATCATTATTTAGGAAAGCTGCCTATGGCATTTTGAAGTCCTGTGATCACTTCTCAGCTTCCCTGTTCAGTGTTACTCTTCCCTGACTGCAGTTGCTGCTACACAACTGGGTCCAAACATGAGCTTTGTCCAATACAGCAACTGCAGACAGGTTTATTATCTGTTCTGGCATGCAGTCACAGAAAAATTAGTGAGCTAGTCTTGAGAGTAGAGCTCTGGCCATGGGAACTCCACCTCACCCAAATGCTGGTGATTTAGTGTAGAACTGCTGGAGCAGCATGTAAAGGAATTCACTTAAACTGAGCCAAAAAAATGGTGCATCTGGATTGCAGTTCAGTATGATTAGATTGCTGCATTTGCTGTGAAGAGATTAATCCTATACATGTTGCCTTAAAACATCCAGATAGTGCTGCCTTAACTCCTATGTTACTGCAATGAATGAAAAACAAGCAAGGCCAGATATATCAAACCTACTTTAACTACAGTGCATTTTCTACCACTCTTACCAGTGACAATTGTTGATTTCTTTTAAGAAGAATTAATCTGAGTTGAATCACCTTTTTATGTATAAACATTTTAACACCATTATTCTGTGCAAATGACTCAGACTACCTATGTTATTTTATCTTGAAATAAAATTCTACTAAACAGAAATCCTAATTGACTGTTCAGAGCTACTGGCATTCCTGCAGGTTCACTACACTTCTTTATTCCAGTGATATTATTGAATGAAGTTCCAATTCTTTCCAGAGAGTTTTCTGGCGGGCCAGTCCCTCTGTTTCATGCAGGTTCCAGGTTGGAAGGCAGAGACATCTCAAGCCACTCCAACCTGGGTGGCAGAGGAATAGCCTCATTGTACGTTCAGCTCATGGCACAGATACAGCACTTGTGCTTGCAGACATTTCAGAAGTGCTAATCCTTGCTCAGAGTAGTCATGCAAAAACTAGGGTCTTGACCTGGAAGATATTCATAAAAGTTTTTGACATAGTCTTTTATCACGCTGTGTGGTGCTGTATTGTGTGCCTGATAGCCCTCATGTCCACAGACAGCTTGCAGCCTGTCCAGTACTTTGCAATTCCAACTTCATCTGCATATGGGAATCTAACACACCAACACACATATTAAATTGCTTCTACTTCTTTTGTCTCCATCAAGCACCCACTTAACCCTAAAGTAAAAATACAGTACCACCTACTGGTGGAGATACTGTTTGCACTGATGGTTTTCCAGTCACCAGGCTTTGTTGGGGCCAATTGTTCTTCATGACACAGAATTCCTTGTAATACCAGTATACACAAAAGAGTATTAAATAAATCAGAAGCCCTGGAGCCTTCTCAGCTACAGACTTCCAACATGACATTCATTGCTGAAATTGCATCATCAAAGACAAACAGTATTTGTAGAAAATAAGGCTGTCAAAAGTGTTGTCCCAATTCAAACACCCATCTGTGTACACAGCTACAGCACAGTAAGCTGCAAGGCAGTGTTGTGCCATTAAAACACGGTTATTTATAAATTCATATGTATAATGTATGTAGTGTTTTGATTAGTGTTTGGTGATTGTCTGAAACTAGAGGTAGCTTTAATAGGATTGAGAAGAATTACAGATGATGACAAAGCAAGATACAAAAATAGATTAAAGTTGGCCTGCTAAAACAATAATCCATTAGTGCGGTCATTCTCCCATCAGTCAAGGTTACTTTGCTGGAATACAGAATGACAGGAAAAATATCTGTGAAAAAATACTGACACTAAACTAATGTAATTGTCAGTGAAGTCAATTACATGTGTGTAACTGGCTTTTAAAGGAGGGCAGAATTGAGATCACTGTGTTTGGCTCACACAGGTCTTGTCCTGCAAACCTCTTTGCAGGTAAGTGAGGTCCTGGCCACTGTCTGACAAGGAACTGGTCTGTCCCAGTAGTACTCCTTCTGTTTGAGGTCTTTGAAAAAGTCTACAGTAAAACAGACAAGAAAAAAGTAAGTTAAAGGTGCTTTAGGGGACTCCTTATTTAAGAGGACTGTGCTCCACCGGAGTAAAAAAGTTGTATCTCCTCTGTAGTTCATACTGGCTTGAGAGACACAATATAGATGTGCTTGGCTTTGTTGGTCATCTAAAACTTTTGGCTAGAAGTATGCACCAAATGCAGGCATTCACAATTAGTTTGATGTTCATGTGACATAAAACAAGACATATGTCTCAGATACTTAATGCCACCACATACTCGTAAGATCACTGCTCAGCATTGAATATTGAGATATTTCATAGGGCAAACCAGGCAAAAAACCCATGAGAATGAGAAAGGTAAAACTGATCCTGATTCAATACTAGCTGGATGCAGTCACCTTCCAAGATTCCTTTCATATCCATGATTTTAAGGTAGGAGATGTGATTCAGCCATTTGAAAACAACAGTGAAGCATAGGCCAGAACTTAGATTATTCACTTCATGCATTTGTTATGTTGTATACCTTACTGTAGATTTGTATATCTGGCTTCCACTGAGCATGAGGTTATGCATTTCCTTGTTGCCCATTAGTATTTAATTTAAAATATTTTATATTCTGTAATTTTCAAAAGATATATTCTTTCCTAGAAAATGGACTGTCTTCAGTGTTAGGAAGTCGTAGCAGCAGATGTGTCTAATTTGTTTCTCTGATCAAAAGGCCGACCTGTGATACTGGGCATCATTTTGGGTTTATGATTAAATCTACAACATGTCAATCCACTTATGAATGATGACTCAGTCACTTGGGCTGCAAGATTTAAATAAGTTTGTATGACTACCAGAGGCATTGCTTCCCCTTGGTTCTTGGTTCTGGAAAAAAAAGTGTCTTAATCCTGGGGTCCCAAGGGCTGGACTGCTTGCCTGGATTTTGCTTGCTGTGAAGTTAAAAAGTAATTCAGTATAAGCTATATCTCAGTTGTGACAAATACATAATTTCAAATTTGATCATTCACTCTTTCTGTTGCTTAAAAGGTTTTCTGCACTGGATTCTATGCTCAGCAATGTCAGTGTTTTTTTTCCAAAATGGGCCAGATTAAAAAATCAATTACTCAACCTCCTGAGAACTTAATTTTCCTCATTCTTGTGGAACTCAGCAGTGAAACAAGAAAGCTGGGGTATGCAAATACCTCAACATCTTCTCTTTCAAAGTACACTACGATACTCTGGGGGCTTCCTTGACTGTGTGGCCACATTTCTAATGGAGGAGGACCGCAGCTACTTTACCAACCATCTTGCAAAGTCACAATCCATACCAAATTTGAAGGTTAGTTCAGTGTCTTAAAACTTCATTTTCCGCTAAATATATACTCACAATTCAAGGGCTTTTTTAAGCATCGAAATAGGAATGTAGAAGTTATGTTAGATTAGTTAAGAACTTTCAGTAGTTTAAAAAGGTACTTCCTATTATTCAGTGACATGATAAACACATTAAAATAAAAAGGAAATTTCCATTTATGGTGTTTTATGTGTGTTACTGCATTAACAGCATCTTCAATATTAAGAAAATAGGCCAGTGAGCAATACTGAATATATAGTAATTTACAATAATATTGTTTTTAGTTTCAAGACAGAGTACATTCCAGTATTTGTCTTGTGCGTGTTGATAGGGCTAGTAAGCTTCTGCTCAGGTGAGGGATAATAGTCACCGCCACTGTCACTTTCATCTCTCTCTAAATCTCAAAATCCATCACTAGGTCAAGGAAATCCTCCACTAATATCCATGTCCTTCCTTGGGAATAATTCAGAGAACTTCACATGGGACTGGCTGGTTGAAAAATTGATCAATAAGGCATTTATGTATGAAATGGTGATTATCTTTTCATGGTGGCTCTGCTAACATACTAAGGAAACATCACTGATTTAAAGGACTGAAATTGCTATTAGAAGCAGCAGATTACATTGCCAAGGTAAGCATGCACACTGATGAAACTGCTTATTGTAGAACTGCTAAAGATTCTTTTTGCATCTTAGGAAAGAGAGATTTTGCTGCAAGACACTGCAGGTTTTAAAGTTAATGAATATTTTTTCCTGCTTTTTGTAAAGTAAAGAAGTAGATCTTTGTATGATGCCAAATTCTGTTTCAGGATAACCTTACTCGAAGGATTTTTTTTCTCTGAAAATAATGGAGAAGTCAATACGGTGTACCAGTAAGAAAGAGAGAAACAGGTAAAATAAAAGAGCAGATGAAATGGAGGCTGATCTTCTGTTCACTACAATCCTGTAAAGGGATAATATTGCTTTCATTTTCTTTCAGCCCTAAATTTTTTTCATGTATAGTAATTAATATAATTAGGGTTTGGGTCATAATGTTTAAAAACTCAGTTGTTTATAATAGTCACATTTAAAAATCCAAGATAGTAAAAGCAAATATTTGTATACAGTAAAAAAACCAGCATATGGTAAAAACCTAAAATACCTTCAAAGCAAAAATGTGTCTGTATTACCTTTCAAACTTACTACCTAAATATGATAATGTGAAATTGAGCAATTGGAATATTAAAACAAACAAACAAAAAACAGAGTACCAGTTTGTGACAAGGTATCTGTTTAAGAAAAATGTGTGACTACAGAGTAGGAAACATGGTAGTCACACAAAAAATCCTTCTGAAAGACTTTGTTCGAAAACCCTCTATAATATAATTTAAAATGCACTAAGGTGAACTTTGCACCCACTGAGTTTAATGGGAAATTGTCTACTGTTCCCAGTGTAGGGATTTTGTCACACAAATGCTGTACTGAAGTAACCACAGTCCCCAAACCAGGATCAATTACTGTGTCCATTCAAGTTGCACTGGGTACACACCGCATTAGCATTTCTGTGTCTTGGACTCAGAAATTCAAAAAGTTACTACAATTTGCTTTGAGACTAATTGAATTTGAAGATATTCTTGTGCTATATCTCATGACTGAATGTCAAAGAAAACAACCTGGTGTAGCAGTCACCTGAGCCCAACATAAAGATTTATTATTTTGAGACCACCCCTTTCCCAGCAAGTCCTACATATGGCTGCTTCCTTCTGCAGAACACAAAGTGCACCACAGTAGATACTGATGGGAGCCAGAGGAATCTGTTTATTTGTAAAAATGCACAGAAAATCCATTATGCTCTCCTCTGGATAACATAAAGTCAAAGATGTTTTTTTGCCCTCTTCAGACTAAAGAAGACACAAAAAGCAAAGACAAACATGAAAAAAATGAGCTCCTATGTAGAAATGCTGGTACTGGGAGTCCTAATGTGAACTGACTGATTTAGAGCCCACTGTTGTAGGAATGATATCCCTTGAGATGAATACATTTGCATTTGCCTGGTGCCAAGTGATTCGAAGTTATTGGTCATAGCTTTATTTTGCCCCATTATCTGTGAGCTCTGTGGACTCCTCTGTGGCTCTGTGGAGGATATAGGTTAAATAAGGATGGAATTTTGTGTGCCAGCATTAGCAGAGCTTTCAGAGCACTTCTAAGCAGACATAAAGCTGCTTAATTCAACCTGGTATAATTTCAATCCCCATACTTTGAAACACAATTTATCCTTGCAGTAAGTCAGTTGAAACCCTGTCACAGTTTTTAAACTCCTGCTGAATACAACCTAAAGTTTACTATGTCTTAGAAACTTAGAATCTTTTATGTGACATCTGAGACCTGAACTTTGGTCTTAAGCATTTAAAGTCTGACCAGCAGTGTTGGACTACATTTGGGACTATTAGTGGAAGAACACACTTTATTCTTCAATCTTTACCATTCTGTTTGTAGAATGTTGTATATTGCTATATAAATTTTTGCATTATGTGTCATCTGATGACTGATGGGAACATGGTTTTACTTTCCTATTTCCTGTGTAGGAATATTTTTAGTTTAATTGACTATTAAGGAAAGTCAGGTAAGCCTGGCAGTAATGTGGCAGCTGTATTATCCTGCTTGTCTTTTGCAGTGTGCTTGACTACAGAATAGATGTGATAAATAAGATAATTAAAATAAATAAGATAATAAGAAATGATAGATAAGAGTGACTCATTCTATGGCATTTGACTTCATTTATCAGTGGTACAGCCGCTCATTTGAAGTTTGTTGTTCACAGACTTCTCTATACTCTGATTTCAAAGGGATATTGTTACTGCAGTGGACAGCATCTGTTTCATAATCCTATATAAATAGCCCTGCCAAGAGCAGATGACACTTGTAGACACAGTTCATTGCCCAAGGTGTTGGCAAGCTCATTGATGCCATGATATAAATGACAAAATTGTAAGAATAGCGGTGAAAATGGAGAGCAGAGGTTGATTACTCCAGTGCTGGGAAGACTGTGCACTAGAATGCACTGTATTAGTTATGTACTCTACAACATTGTCAATTTTTTACTATCAAGATGAACAAAACACACATGAACAGCCATTAATGTTTCTGTTTGGGTGTTTATATACTACCTGCTACATGAGTAAGGACACTTCTACTCCATCAGTCTTAACTTGCTAGTTACAGAATGTGCTCTGTGCTGTCAACAGAGTATAAGTCATGGGTATCAGACATTCTGAGATTTCTTTGGACATACAACCAGTGGATGCTTCCTAGTCTTCTTTTCAGGATGTCATCTGTACATGAATCTGTTTACCCATCTTGACACAATAAGTTTTGAGCCTTTGGTTCAAAACCGAATGAAAGTGGTAGATGTTTTGAACACAATTGTCCAAATATTTTCAAAGTATGTGATTAGACTCAAAAGACCTAAATTAATGCTTCCTCTAAAAGAAAAATGTGTTGAACATTCTCTTTAGCAGCAGTTGCCCTATCATTTACCATACCGAAACACTCACAGTGCCCTTTCTTGTCTGGTGGGAATGTCATACGGGAGAAGAAACTGGAATGAAATGAAATTGTTATTGCATTTGGGGGAAGTAAGGATATAAAAGATTCATCTTCAGAAAAAAAAAAAAAAATTGCTTGTTACTTCTGCTAGTTGTGAAATGACTTAATTATTTTTAAAATCAGTCTTCCTCAATTACCCAAGGTAAAACAAACTTGATCATGAAGGTAGGAGTCATTGAGACCCATCACTCCCATACAATTATTCCCAGAGTGGTAGTGCAAGACACCAGTGAGGATGCTGGACCGATGAACAAAGGAGTAAACAGGTATGTCAAATTTACCATTTTGTGTCTATTTGGGTTTTTTTCTTTGATAATTTGCATAGGATTAATTAAGCACAGGTACTAGCCATCATCTATTTGTCTTCACCCTCTATTAATAAATAAAGTTATTAAGACTGTGATATATTGCTTATTGTAAATTTTTAGGAGATTAAAATCTGTGCTCTTTCAATTTCCTTAGATAACTTAACCCATCATTAAAATGTTGAGAAACAGTCCACAAGAATCTAAATTAAATGGGGTTTTTTTCTGTATTTCAGCAGATATCATATAACCATATTGTTTTGCTGTTCCTTAGGCAATGGTATCTACCCAGTGCACTTGCACACTACAATATTAACAACAATAGTAATAAAGATGAGTAAGTATCTTTGCCATTTTATAAAAGGAAAGTACTGCAATATTTTTTTTTAAGCAGCAATGAAGAAGAATGCTATATATCTAATTATTTTTTTAATAAACAGTTATGCTATTCAAGTAATCCCAACAGAGACTGCACGTACATTTTAACTACATGCATATCAATTATGATAGTAATTTTCAATACTACAGTTATTGGTATTAAGTCTATTAATTTAAAATATAAGTAGTTCTATGTGAATACAATAAGCAGAACAGGTTTTAAAGGCCAAACACCTAAGTATAAGGTTATCCTTACCAAAGTCAGATGATTCTAAAAAATACATGTGTAAGGAAGGGTTAGGTGCATTCCATGAGCCTATAATATTTTTCTTTTCCTTAGAGAAGAGAAGAAAAAGAAAAAAGAAAAGAAGAGGTAAGACACAGACCAATAATACTACTGTTTCTGAGGCAAGTATGTTTTAACTTAGTCTGTAACAACTGAAAATGTAAATCTATTTCTTAGCAAGTCAGAAAAGAAAAAGGATGGAGAAACACAAAAGAACAAGGAAAAAAAGGAGAAAAACAAAAATAAAGATAAATCCAAGAAGAAAGAAAACAAAGAAGAGTAAGTACTTTTCATTCCAGTCCTGCTATGTTAGCCTAATAAAATTGCTTTTGATGTAAAACTGAATGCATTCATGGACAGCCTGCAAACAATATGCTTATACTCTAGTGGATGAGTGTACAGACTGTTGCTGTTCTCCCTAGAGTTGTTTTGATTTAACTTCATATGTGGACAACAGAAATATGAATGCATTGATCTGAAAAAAAATTAATCAAGAAAAGTCTCCTGTGGATTCTGATTATGCAGTATTTTTTGGATAACACCCTGCAGCAAAAGAGGTGCCATTTTAAAGCAATCTCTTCTGCACATAAGGGCAACTTCAATCAAGTAAAGTCCTCTATGATCTAGAAGTTCTTGCTTTATGTTTTGCTTGGTAAATTCATAATTTCCTAGACAAGGAAGAGAAACTTAAAGTAGTGTGGTAGGAACTTGTGTTGTATGATTTGATATTCTTCAATTTCTTTTTGTAAACTATGCCAATGTTTCATCTTTCTCAGAGCTGGACTTTTCCCAGTGAGAAAGGCATGATTTATCTCATTTATTTAAACATTAGGATCACATAATAATTTTATTTTTTGAAAGATGATAAAATCAATTATCAGACAAGACAGTTAATTGAGTAGGAAACAAAATAATTTTAAAAGGTTGAAATTACTTGCATCACTATAAACTGAAGTGGGACTACCAAGCTGCTTTTACTCAGCAAAATTTAGATTCTAAAGTTTGTGTCCTTAGTCACACCTAAGAAGCAGCTTCATATTCTCCATACATTCAAACAAGGAACTTAACTTTAATAAAGATTATTTACTTTACAAGAACAGTTTCTGGAATGCTTCATTCCTCAAAAATAGTTATGTATATTTTATCTCTCATTAAATCTTTTTTTTTTTTTTCCTACCCATCACTTAGGAAGAAGAAAGATATTTTCATTATTGATCCAGCAGGAAATATGTATTACAACTGGTTGTTTTGCATCACAATGCCTGTCATGTACAACTGGACCATGATTATTGCTAGGTGATGTATTCCTATAATGGCTATATAAAACTTCTGACAAACTGTAATATCCCTAACTAGATAACAAAAAATATTTTAGTCATCACTGATTTCATGTGCGTATTTAATTTCCATTTCATGGTAATTTACTTTTGTCTTTTCCTATTCAGAGCGTGTTTTGATGAGCTTCAGCATGACTACTTAGCTGTTTGGTTTATTATTGATTACATTTCTGATGCTATTTATGTTGCTGACATGTTTGTACGTACAAGAACAGGTAAATATACTTAGTGATTAATAATTCCTCTTCATGTCCTTGTGTCAGATGGTTTAAAATATTCAGAATACTACTACTCTTATTATCTGGGTAGCCGTGATAAGATGCAGTAGTGAAAAAGATATTGAGATAGATCTCTGACTGTAGTCTACAAACTCTAAAAACAGGAGAAATGCTGATGTAGTATTCATATCATACATAAAGCCTGAGGTAAGATATGCACGAGGTAAGATAGATGCAAGCTGTTCTGTCTGCAACTGACTCAACAAGACAAAATAAACGTGCAATGCAGCCAAGTGAGGATCAGGGGTTCTGAAAAACTAGCACTGAAATATAGATTTAGCATTTAAGGAGATTCAAGTATTTGCTTGATTTTCGAGACCACTGAGCAAGCAAGAAATCCAATTATCTTCAGCTGCAAGTATTTCTTTCAAAATCTTACCTTACCTCTAGAGCTACTGAGTAGATAGACTCAATATGGAACTGAAATTCCCATGTTCAAATTCTTTCTCTCATTAGCCACCCTTCTTCTAGCCTGTGGAGGCTTTTTTTTGGGGGGAGCATGTTTTTTTCTAGTGGAAAACTGAAGAATCTGAACTAGAAATGTTTTATTTTCAAAGCTGTATGGTTTAGCTCAAGCTGAATCATATAGCACTAATTTGAATATTTGGAAATAGGAAATGGCTTATTAAAAAGTAAGAGAAGTTATGTACCATCTGGAATTTGCACCCAAAGTATATTTCAAAGTAGATTTGGACTGACCTTGAGCACGACAGAGTTGAGGTCATAACACATTTTATTATTTACAATTTGATTATAGGTTACCTGGAGCAAGGTCTTCTAGTGAAAGAAGAACAAAAGCTTCAAGAGAAATATAAAACATCTTTTCAATTCAAATTAGATTTTCTGTCAATGATACCAACTGATCTCTTATACTTTAAGTTAGGACTGAATTACCCAGAATTAAGAATAAACAGACTACTCAGAGTAGCTCGGATGTTTGAATTCTTCCAGCGAACAGAAACAAGGACAAACTACCCAAATATCTTTAGGATCTCTAACCTTGTCATGTACATTGTGATTATTATTCACTGGAATGCCTGTGTGTACTACTCGATCTCAAAAGCCATTGGATTTGGGGCTGACACATGGGTCTACCCCAACACCTCTGACCCTGAATTTGCCCGTCTGACTAGAAAGTATGTCTACAGTCTTTATTGGTCAACACTGACCCTGACTACTATCGGTGAAACACCCCCTCCTGTAAGAGATTCTGAGTATTTCTTCGTGGTCGTTGACTTCTTGGTTGGAGTATTGATTTTTGCTACCATTGTTGGTAACGTGGGCTCTATGATTTCCAACATGAATGCTGCCAGGGCAGAGTTTCAAGCAAGGATTGATGCTATCAAGCAGTATATGCACTTTCGGAATGTGAGTAAAGACATGGAAAAAAGAGTTATAAAGTGGTTTGACTACCTGTGGACAAACAAAAAGGCTGTGGATGAAAGGGAAGTCTTGAAATATCTGCCAGATAAACTAAGAGCAGAGATTGCAATCAACGTTCACCTGGAAACACTAAAAAAAGTTCGGATTTTTGCAGACTGTGAAGCTGGTCTGTTGGTTGAACTGGTGTTGAAACTCCAGCCACAAGTATACAGTCCTGGAGACTATATTTGCAGAAAAGGAGATATTGGACGGGAGATGTACATTATTAAAGAAGGCAAACTGGCAGTAGTTGCTGATGATGGAATTACTCAGTTTGTGGTCCTAAGTGATGGCAGTTATTTTGGAGAAATCAGCATTCTTAATATCAAAGGTAGCAAAGCTGGCAATCGAAGAACAGCCAATATTAGAAGTATTGGATATTCAGACTTGTTTTGTCTGTCTAAAGATGATCTCATGGAGGCTTTAACAGAGTATCCAGATGCAAAGGCTATGCTGGAAGAAAAAGGCAAGCAAATCCTAATGAAAGATGGCTTGCTGGACATTGAAGTTGCAAATTTAGGAAGTGATCCTAAAGATCTGGAAGAGAAGGTCACCTACATGGAAAGAGCAATGGACAGGTTACAGACGAAGTTTGCCAGGTTGTTGGCTGAGTATGAAGCTGCACAACAGAAACTGAAAAAGAGACTTACACAAATTGAGAAAATATTGAAGCCAGTCATAGAGGAAGAATTCACAGGCTTAGAAGAAACAGATCCATCCACAGATAAACCTGGAGTGTCACAAAAAGAATAAAACACTAGAGGTTACCAATGTGACTTAGGGTCAAATCCTGCATGCGACTGACTACATTTTTGACTAATCCTTGTAGGACCTGATTAATTATGAAAACTTATTTGTCGAGGTAATGTCACTAATTTCCTACAAGCAGCACATATTTGGCAGGTTTTGGGAAGATAAAGAAGAATCAAGAATGAGGATGGAAGATAACATCTTGCTCTTGCATGAACAGGTGGTATTATCAGATAATACTTTATGTAGTCTCTAAGTAACACTGCTCTACAGCAAATGCATACAGTATACATACAGTCATAGACTGGCAAATATTGAAAGTTTTACTGACTATTTTAAAATAATTTATTTGTGACTACTTATGGAAAGAAGGAAAGGTTTGGCAAAAAATTATTTGAAGTCAATACAGGCTATGATATTAAATTTGTGTATAAACAATCACATTTCATATCTATGGATTAACATAAGTTTAATTAAGTATGGGGCATTATATAAAGAATTAGGTATACCTACAATGCAGATGCAAGTACTGAAGGCTGTAATATTTGGAAAATGTTATTTCATTGGGTCTACCTTGGCTGATTTCTTGAAATGTAAACAGGCAGTTTTAAGTGGTCCTTTTTTTTTTCAGGATATTCCAGCAAAGGCTGGAATAAAGACGGGAGAAAAGACAACTTTTTGCAAGCTTTAGTATGACAAATATGGACGGCTCAAAATCTAGCTGTTCTTTACACAATAATAGGAAACAAGCAAACAAATACATAAACAAATACAGAATATTGAAGACTGTTCTGCTCCATGTGATTATGTGGCTGCTGAACACTTACTATTAACTTTTTACGATCTGTGCTCAAAAATTTTCATATCCCTAATTGTAACAGTTGTGGATGTTGGTGGTGTCCAAGGGGCACACATGACAGAAAGAGACCAAAATCTTCTGTAGCAGCTGTTGTGGAAAGAATACAACAACTGAGTTGGTTTTTTTTTTCAGCTGATAGGATTTCTCTTTCTGCCATTCATAACTTCTGTTAAGGTACTAAAATCTACTGCCTGATACATTTTCAACTGCTTTAAGAAGTGCTATCTCCTCAGATTTTTTTTTTTTTTCACTAATTTATGCCTTTTTCTATTGGCAAAAAATGGTTTTATAAGTTGGGGTCTCAGATAGGTATTTTCAGTTGGGTATTTTCAGTAGATTTTGATCATAGCCACTTAACATTGGAAAAGTTTGATGACAGGGCATGAAGAAATAGACTGCAGGGAAAGAATGGATAGTTCTATATTTAGGGCAATTTGATTAATCTGGGCAATTGGGCAGCCACTCTTAAAAAAAATGCTCAATATGACTATCACTTTATAATATTGCTATATTTTCATTGTTCTTAATAAGATTGAGATATTATAAATTGGATCTTTTGTAAAGTGTATTCATTTCTGTTTGTTTCATTCTTTGTAAAGTTGATAGGTTTCCAAAATGCCTGAGATCTATAAATAACTCCTGATTTCACTGCAAGAATTAACTGTTATGAAATAATTAATGCTTAGGATATATATGGAACAACAAGGATAAGATATGAAACAGTTGTTCATTCACTGTTGACCCTGTGCTAATGACAAATGGCATAGAGTGCTGGTAAGGGGAATGAGTACATCATAATTTCATTCAAGACTCTATCCGTGCACACAAGAACAGGAGTTATTCTGACATTTAACAGTATTGGGAATGTTGGACTTTTTGATCAGTGTTCTTCCAATTCAGGTCTCGAATATAATTTTCAATATGGCAGCAGCATCCTACAGGGCTGTGTCATGTTTCACTAGGCACATAGGAAGCACTTTTCTCCATTGTTGAAGAGTTTGAGACTTTGTATTAGAGAAATGTGTGACATGATAATGAGTTTTAGTTAATAAAGGCAGAGAACTACTATTCACACTTTTATTAATCCTTCAGACTACGACACATCTCATAAGCACTAGCTGCCTTTTTCTTGAGAAGAAAAATTCTTTGATTTAAAACACTTCAAAATAAAACAAAAAAACAGAAGTTATCTTGAGCAGTTTACTTACTATTTTCAGACACTTTCACAGTATCACAGTATCACAGGGTGTCAGGGGTTGGAAGGGACCTTGGAGATCTTTGAGTCCACCCCCCTGCCAGAGCAGGATCATATAATCTAGCAGAGGTCACAAAGGAATGATTTTTTTTTTTTTTAATGATTGGTAATCTTGTGTTAACTTTTATAAGCACATATTTGCTGAAAAAACCCCTGCTAGACAGAGATTCCTGGTGGCACACGACAGAACATACTCTGTAAGGAAATGTCAATAAAACTATTTCAACTTGCACTTGTCAGAACTTACCAGGCAACACTCAGATTCTTCAATGTGTTTACATGCAGCAAAATCTTCTAATATATGCAGTAAAGTTTCTAAACATGCTTTGTGCCTGATCTTGGCTGATTTTTAACTTTGGTACCCCAAAGTGAAGCTGTGAAGACAACGCGAGCAAGAGCTGCGGTCCGAGGGGAGACCTTATCGCTCTCTACAACCACCTGAAAGGACGTTGTAGTGAGCTGGGGATCAGTCTCGTCTCGCAAGTTACAAGTGGACAAGAGGAAACAGCCTCAAGTTGCACCAGGGGTTGTTTAGGTTGAACATTAGGAAAAATGTCTTCAGAGAAAGGTTATCAAAGCACTAGAACAGGCTTCCCAGGGTAGTGGTGGTGCCCCCATCCCTGGGGACAGTTAAAGGATATGTCGATGTGGTGATGAGGGACGTGGTTTAATGTTGGACTTGCAGCGTTGAGTCAGTGGTTGGACTTAATTATCTTTAAGGTTTTTTCCAAGGGAAATGGTTCTGTGATTCTGCTAGACTGCTGCAGCCGTCGCTTTTGAGGCCGGAGCGGCAGAACAGTATGAATCTCACTCATCAAGTGCTTTAGTGACGCCCGCCTGGGAACAGCCAAGCACAGTTCTGATCCTCAAGCGAGAACACACAAGCACCCGCACAAGCACCCCGACCCCGCTCCACAGGTCACTGCCCGCGCCGGCCTGCGGGGCGGGGCGGCTGCGAGGCGGCTGCGTGGCGCCGCGCTGCACGCTGGGTGTTGGAGTTCTCCCCCCCCCCCCCCCCGCGGGCTGCGCTGGGAGCTGTAGTCGCGCTGCCGCGGGAGCTTTTCGGCGTCTCTGCTGCCTCCACCGCCGCTTCCGGGCGGAGGGGCCGGGCCGGCTTATTCCCGGCGGGAGAGCACTCAGTGGGGCGTGTGAGGAGGAGTCGGCTTTCCTCCGCCATCCCTCTCTCGCTGGCCGGGGAGAAATGGAGGCGCCTTGGCGCCAGGGCGGCCGGGGACGGGGCCGCGCCAGGCCCGGGGACGGACTCGCCGCCCGTGCTGGGGCGGCTGCCCGGCCCCCGGCCCCGAAGGCCCCTGGCGTTGCCTGTGTCGCGGCCGCGGGAACCGGCGGCGAGGGGGCTAGCGGTGAGTGTCGTGTCCTTTCCCAGGGCTGGGGAGCCGGTTATGGCCGGCGCCCAGCCGGCCCTTGGGGAGCCCCCGCCAGAACTCAGGTCGGTGCTTTCCCCGGTGTCTTGGGGAAGGGGGTGGGCGGGGGGCGCTTGTGTGGTCGGCGGGCCCCGGCCCCGCTCCATTGGGGTGCCGCTTGGCGGTGGCGAGCCGGTGTTTCGCCATGTGCCGTCTCCTGCCCGCTGGTACCTGCTGCGGCGAAACGCGGAGGCCTTGGCTACTGGCCCTGGGGACCCGAGGCTGTATTCTCTCCAGGGCGCACAGTCGTTGTGTTTCGAGCAGAAGAGTAAAGAGTTAAGTAATGGACGAAGCAGCCTTTTTTGAGGACGATTGGAAATAGATCAGAGAGTGGTGCCCGCTAGGGACAAACATTAAGTACTCTGGTCAGCGTGCCACATTGCCCTGGCCTGGGAAGGATGCGGGCTTCCAAGTACACGAGGCTTTTATGAGTGCAAGTGAATGCTCATTAAATACTTCGCAGGTAGGGAAGTGCCAAATGCCGAGCTCTTTTCAGTGGCAGCATAGTTTCTTAAGGAAAGCCCTAAAAGTGAACTTGATGGAACCCCACTGAATACATAGGGTATGATAGTCTAATACGAAGACCAGGAGGCACTTCAGACCTGTTATCTGATGAAAACCTTTTATGTCTCTCTGTTATGTTATCTTAAAGGCATTTTGATTTATTATGAACTCTGTTAAAGTTACATTGTTTTTTTTTCCTCCATTTGAGAATCTTCTTCTCTTTCACATGCATTAACTTCAGAATCTTATGTTAAAATACCCTGTCATTTTAATGCTGCCAGCTGTTGAATAGCATAAACCCACTATTGCAATAAAACTTGTTGGGGAGAGGAAGATCAACAGAAGTAATAATTTTAAAAACACCAAATGCTGGGAGATGTAACTGTAGGGTATCACCAAACTATAGCAGTTGCCTTTAAGAATTAACTGTTTTGTTTTCTTCTTCATGCTATGAAAGTTGTGTTTGTGTGAGAGGTGTCTGTGGTTTTCCTTTTTTTTTTTTTTTTTAGTATCCTTTTCATAAAGCATTGTGATAGATGCATGTAGTCTAGGAGGTTTGGTTGTATTTGTCAGCAGTAATTGACAGATAATTTCTGCTGTGAATTTTATAGATAAGGCACAGTAAAGAAGAAAATAAAATATATCTATTCTTGTGTGGTATTGACAATGCAGCAACATTGCCCTTAAAAACATAAAATCAGCAAGCCCTTTAAAGAAAAGGGCAATTGAAAATATGTAGAATTGAATGTGGTATTATGATTAACTGTCAATGGTACTATCATCATTAATCTGTTCTCTTAATAGAATTATCTTCACAGAAGAAATTCGATGAAATTAAGAAGGCTAATCAGGCTGCAGCAAAAAAGTTGGTTGAAGACCAATTTAGCTCCTCATCTGAAGATGATGATGAAGATGCTGAAGCAAAACAAGGAAAAATTTTGGCCAAAACATTTACCATTTACACAAGTCAAACTGGTAATTTTTTTTCACTTATTGACTTTTATTTTGGTATTAAAGTATAAACAATGCTGTATTATTGGCTGTGAAGTATATTTTTTTTATAAAGCACTTTATTCTGAGGTCTTATATTAACAATATTTGTTCCCAGCAGTGCATGCTGGCAGTACTTCTTGTCTTTTTATGCAGAATCAATGGTATAGGTTCGAAACTCTTGGAAGAGCTTCTAATAATGTGGTTTTGTAATAATATATGACTGGGATTGTTTAGAGAAGAAAAAATACATACTTTTACAGCAGTCTCAGTATGTGCAGAATAACAGATCAAACATTACTGATTGCTTTAAAAATCTTTATATGTTAAAGATGGAGATGCAAGTGAACTGGAACGTACAAGACAGTACATGAATGAAGCTTTTCAGTCAGGGGCTATGACGTGTCTGATCTGCATTGCTTCAGTTAAAAGGAACCAAGCCGTAAGTATTTTTTTTTTTTTTTCAGTGCTCTTTCAAAATAAAGAAGATACAACTGTCTGAATAACTTGTGTTTAATCATATTAATAAAGTAATTATTGGGATTGATAGTTTTAAAATTATAAGAGTGCTAAATGTGATATTTGGCATATTTGGATTTTTCAAACACTTGAAGAAATAAGTGTTTGTATGTATGTAACTTGCAATCACAATATATATTTTTTGACATAGGTTTGTTGGTGTAATGTAAAAAATAGTTATTTTTAAATTTCAGAGAGTAGTAGATGAAAAAAATGAAGTTTTTGAAGGCCAGTGTTTGTGATGGTGTATTCAGTAAGCTATGCTGTAGCAAACACCAAAGCAAGAAATACTAGAAAGTTAGGAAATATTATTGTTAGATTTATAGCAGGAGACCTAAGATAAACTTTACTGCTCCAGATGCTGATCACGTGAAAGAGAGGGGTGGCGGTGGCATATCTGAGAAGATTGTCTTACATAGGTACATTTTTCATTGGAGAGAATTTAGGGCAAATCTTTTTCACTTTTATGCATGACATTGACAGGCCTAACCCTGTTTCTGTTTTAGTTACTGGAATCAAATATGTGTTCGTTACTGTATGTTTAACATTAAAAGAAAAAGGTGCAGAAAATCCTTAACTGCTCATGCTGGATGTATATGGACTACAAGTATTCAATGAAACTAGTTGCTAATTTTCTTTTAGAAGGCAATGCAGTATCTTTTGTAGGTATCCTTAACATAGTGAATCCATATTCTTTCAGAGCTTAACTGTGTTTATCCAGATTTTCAAGTTCTGTGTCTCTTGATAAAGTTAATCTCATTTCAGTTGAAGTGAGATGATTTGGCAATTTGGAAGTAGTCTTTTACAGCTCGGTGGTTTATTAGTTATTTTGAATCTGTAACGTTTTCACCAAGTTTGTTTACTTAAATGTCTTCTGTTTTGCTTTAGTTTTGGAAAGTTAGTTACTTATGTGATTGACTTTGTCCTTTATGAGTTAATAGGGAAGTTCTCCTTGTTTTAACAGCATCATTTTAACTATGTTTTATGTTATTAAAAAAAAAAAAAAAGACAATGTAAGTTTGCTGCATTTCTCTTAGCAAATTGTTACAGTCATTCTTAAGCTAACCATTTAAGACATCAGTATATGGAAAGTACTGAAGTCATAAAACTTCATTTCTGATATTTAAATTGCTTTTCAGCATCAGGTGGATATTCTAAGCAAAGGATTGTGATTTCACTGCAGAGCTGACAAAGTGAATACACTGGGAACAAGAATGGAAAGGTTTAGTGATAGAGACAGGACACTGGCAAAACCAACTCTCTCTCAAATACATTTGCTTCAATTTTGTTCTCTTTTATACCTCTCTTGCTCATTGAACAAAAGATACTAGATTAAAGCCATATATCTAAAAATCTTTTTCTAATTATGTAAATCCTAAAGTTTGAAAGGGGAAAAGTTCTTTTTGGTATTTCTGCTACCATGATGTCTAGAGACCTAGAATGTGGGATGGGAAGAGAGGTGGGGGGAGTGCTGGGCTTTTTTAGTTTGCCAGAGAGGAGGCTAAGGGATGACACGATTGCAGCCTGTCTGCTTGGAGCTCTGAAGGTGGCTAAAGCCAAGGTCATCTTGTGGTGACAGGTGGTGTAATACGGGGTGATGGTACAAACTGGGTCTTGGGATGTGCAGACTGGGTACTAGGAAGGTAGTATGACACTTGGAGTAGGTTGCCCAAGATGGTTGTGGAGTCCCTATCCCACAGGATTTTTCTAATTTTGTTAGGTAAAGCTGTGACTGGATTGAGCTATGTTTGCAATAGTCTTACTTTGGGCACAAGATTGTGCTATGTGACCTCCAACAGTATTTAAATCAACATTTCTGTGATTATGTGAATATTTTGGGCTCCATAAACCTTGGCAAAAACTTCCCACAGGAGCAGAAAAAAAAGTTTGTAGGTATGGATCTGTAACAGTAAAACTGTCTGTATTAGCCTAACACTAAGTATAATATATATTTGGAAATCTGTTTTTTAAAAGGAAGAATGGTAAGCTTGTATTTCTTTAGATATTATGGATGGTCATCAGTGGAAACAGAAAGAAATATAATATAAAGCAATTGGCACTTTTACCTACTCTTTAGGTCTGGAGCTGTTGTGGATGCTTTTGTATATTTCACCTGGTGTGTATCCAGAAGTGGGCCAAGGACAGCCTTTTCCTTGTGTCTTCTTTGACGGACGATGATTTTGGGAAGAAAGATTATCCCTGGCCATGGTGAGCTCTTCATGGTACATTTACAGTACTTTTGTTGTGAAATGTGTCTGAACTGGAGTTACTTCAGAAGGGAGTGATACTTCTAAATGACATGCACACCATCAAAGAAAAAGGTTTAGAAGATTCACTTTTCTGTTGCTTTTTGGAATTAACATGATTTGGGAATATTTCACAGGCTGCTGCATCAAATTTGTTTTAACATCTGAGAATTTATCTATCATGTGTCTCAGCTTCTAATATTTATTTCTGAATGGCTTTACATGTTTGTCTCTCTTAAAATTGGCACTGTGAAATAAATAAAACCAGTTCTAAAACAGCAAGATTTAAAAAAAAAATTTATTTTATTTTTAAATCTCTATACACAAGTGTTAAAGCCAGTCTTGCAGTTTTTACATGAGATTGTATAAAGAAGGTAATATTTGCCTGCATGAATAATGAAGCTTGATTTTTCAGTAGGTTTTGTCTGAAAATTGTCACAGTTTCTCTGTGCATGTTTGTTCCATGCTTTATTTGCTCACCACTTTCATGTGGAAACTTGTAGTAGTATCTTTGAAACACAGCCCTCTGTCAGATTTGTTTGAAAGTGTCTGGTGGATTCAAAAGCTTTATTAATGTGGAATCTCAGAGAGCAGGTTTGCCTTATATATAAGATATAAAATTGTTGACTGGCAGTGTCTCATGTCAGTAATACCTGTGATACTACAAATTAATTAGTTTTGTGTTTAAGCCTGATGTTTATAGTGAAAAAAAATCAGGGTGAATGGTATTTTCTTTAACACATGATAAAACTATACAGTCACTATGCAGAAATGGTTTATGGCATGTAGTGTATTATAGAGGGGCAAATTGGTCTTTTATTTGATAGTACTTTTAAAGCCTCTGTTCCTCTTTGAAGAGGAGCTCCTTGTCTGTTGTTTTTTCCCAGTGTAGCAGCTTCTTTGTTCCTCCTTCCTTCTGTTGCCTCCCTTGGCAACACAGCTTGCACCTGAAAGCCTTTAGGGCCTCTGACACTAACAAGTTCCCGACCTTTGGTGCCTTTGTACCTGTAGGAATAATGTATTTTTTTAATATCTGACACCATCACACCATAGCAAGTAAAGGTGTGCATCTTATAATGTCTTACCATGCTGAATTGATACAATATTAAATCTTTCAGATAAAATATGAATTTTGCATGGTTTTAATAGCATTGCTAAATCTTGTTTTAAGTAGCTTATAAATTGCTACTGGAAAAAAAAAAGTGTGTTTTTAATCTCTTTTTGATTGGTTCTATTTACGTAGGTTAACTTTTTGTTGCGCACAATTCTTTGTCAATACTTGACAAAGATTGTTCTGTATGCTTGCTATGGTGAACTTCTTGGTATATGTTCATAGAGAAAAAGGGATTGCAGTGATAGGACAATTTCTTAGACATTCTAATGAATGTATTGTAAAATCTGACATGCAGCAAGACCTTTATTGTAGATTATAAATTTAATTATGTTGTTATCAATTACAGCAGTTTTAAAAATGTGAATTGTTAGCCTGGTAACAGTCTTGGGAAACTGAAATGATAAAAACTGCTTCTTTTTAATTAAAAAAAAATATTTTTCAAATAATTCTTTTTCATTTGACTCCTTTTTTTCCCTTGTAGTCCAAAATGTAGGTTTGAATACAAACGGTCTGAAACTCCTAGTAAATATTACTGTTACTGTGGAAAAGTGGAGAATCCAACACTGGACCCATGGCTGGTACCTCACTCCTGTGGTCAAATATGTGAGAGGGAATTCAAACCTTCTTGTGGTCATAAATGTTTGCTGCTTTGTCATCCAGGTAAATCCATTTGCATCCCTTGGTTGTGACCTGTATTTGTGTAGTTGTTACAGAGTTTTACTTAAAATCTCCTACCTGTATTTAAAATTCTCAGACTAAAACAGATGTAGTCAAGGCTGCATTAATGGCCATTGATGTATTCTTTTTCCTATCCTTAGGACCCTGTCCACCTTGCCCAAAGATGGTCACAACAACCTGTCACTGTAAGAAAGCTAAACCGGTGCCCCGAAGGTGCAGTGCCAAGGAATGGTCATGTCACCTGCCATGTGGACGAACATTGCTGTGTGGACAACATGCTTGTGAGAATTCCTGTCATGCAGGTAGACTCACCTTCTTAAACTTCAGAGTAGTTGTTTTAATTGTTAAGATACAACATTATTTTGCAATGTCACTCAGTGTCACTCTCAATGTCATTTTGCAATTGCGTACAGGAGATTGTCAGCCTTGTCCACGAGTCAGTAAACAATGGTGCATCTGTGGAAGACAGACAGCAGAAAGACTTTGTGCAAGTCCTCAGTGGCAGTGTGATCAGGTATGTTGAAGCTGCCTTTTTTGACCTTACTTCTCATCTTTATAAAATTTGATTACTCAGCATATTAAGGATTGGGAAAACTCATTCAATAAGAAAAGAATTTTATTTCTTGGGTTTTGAAAATGTAATTGAAAAAGTAATAAAAAATGTAAGCAGCAGTGTTTGAGAATGGACCTACTTGGTGTCCCAATTCATTTCTGACAGTAGTTAAAATGTCACCATTCTGGAATTGTGCTAGGGTTAAGCTAGTAGTGAATTTGACCTTGTATATTCTCTTTTCTTATATATGAGATTGAAATTTTGGCTGCTCTCTTCAAGAATAAGCATGAAACCACAGATTAGTAGATAAGAGTTTCTTGTTTATTTACTTTGAAGTATATTTGCAGCTTGTTCTTAGGACCAAGGCAGTGGATTGACAGACTGTAAAAAAACCCAAAAACCCAAAAAACAAAAAAACCCAAACAACAACAACAAAAAAATTAATGAAGTAGCTGGGGGGAAGTTACACCAGGAGGTATTTGGTCATTATGATCCCAGAAAGAAAGGCACTTGGCCTCTGTAGAGTTATCAATTAAAATGCAATTTGTTTTGGCTAACACTATAGAGAAAGGGAGTATAATATGAATAATAGTATGGCCCTTAAGATACTGGGAACTCCAAGCTCTGCAGCATTGAATGGGCCTCTGAGCATGCATACGTGTGGCATGCAGTGCAGATCCTGCCTGCAGAAAGGGTTACCCCATTTTGGTCACTGAAGCTACTGTAGGATTTTCTCGCAAGAAAGCAACTCTGTTCAGCATTTCTACTGTCAAACAGAAGGGATGCTCAGATAAGAACTTCTTGCTGCACGTTTTGTTAAAGGCAAGAACATGCAGGTGGCATAATCACTGGTACCAAATGGGAGCTGCCTCTAACCCCTTCTGCTGCAGTATCCTGTGACCAGCGGGTATGTGCAGCACGCCTCAGGTTAACCTTCAGGTTAACTATTATGTGAGCCACTAACTTCTCAGTATACAGTGGTCTTCCAGTCATGATCACTTCAAGGTGATCAGTTTAATTTGGCAAATTCAGGAAATATTTGTTAAAAAATTCCTAAAAATTTCAATTCCATCCAGTCATCTCTCAGCCCTAGTTTTTCCCCTTGGGTTGCTTTGAGTTGGTATGTTGTTCAGTTACATTCCATTCACTTGGTTTCTCTGACTTTTCCAGGTGTGTGGGAAACATTTGCCTTGTGGTAATCATACATGTGAACAAGTATGTCATGCTGGTCCCTGTGGAGACTGTCCTCGTTCTGGGAAAAGGTCCTGTCCATGTGGAAAATCGAGTAAGCTGCTTTTTAAAAATTGATTTATTTATTTTATTAAAAAAAAAATCAATTATTAAAAAAAATGGTCATCCGGTCTTTGACAGTCATTAGTTCAGGTTAATTCTGCAGGACAGCCTCTATTAAAAAATTCTTACAGTGAAGTTTGAGAATTTATATAAACTCTTTTTTTGCTTAAGCCTTTCAAAGCTTTATTTAGTACCAGGGGTTTTAATTGCCTACATGAATAGCTGAGTAATTCTAGAAGAGCCTTGTAAAAAAATGAGAGAGAACTGGCATTTGAACTCATATTTCACAGTGCATTTTTTCTAAATATTTTGCTTTTTTTCTAAATGTTTGCTTGTGCTTCTCTCTTCATCTAGAGTTTACATTGCCTTGTACAGAAGATGTGTCCACCTGTGGTGATAGTTGTGACAAAGTTCTGGAATGTGGCATCCATAAATGTTCACAACGTTGTCATCGAGGTCCCTGTGAAATATGCAGGCAGGTTAGTCTTACCGTAGCAGGTTCACACTTTGTTAGGGTTTTTAAACACTATATGCCTGGAACAGCGTGAGTCTCCTAAGGAAAATGAGTCGTATCTGTCACAAAAAAAAAAAAGATGTCTTTCTGTTCATTAAAAGCAACGTGGTTTTTTCCCCATTCCTCTCTTGCCCCAGTGTAATTCTGAATTAATTGTTGAGCTTAATGTGTCTGAATTGAGGCTTGGATAAGGGCTTGTTTTTTTGTTTTGGTCCTTTTTAAAATTAATTATGTCCGAAAAAATACTTTATTGTTTCCCCAGCATTTCTAGCTTCCTTGCTGCTTTGTCTTACTCCACTATTTCTTCACTAGTGAAATGGAAAATGCTGTAACATAGTGTTATTTCCTTGTAAGGAGGACACGATACCTGGGATGAAGGTCAGATAAACCTGTTCACCTACTCTGTTAATTATGTGTGTACACAATGGATGAATCTGTTTTACTGTGCAGCAGACATACTTTTTTTGTATGAGAATATTTTGCATTTACACTTTACATCTTTCACTGTGTGCTTGGGTGGCTTCCCTCTTGGTGAGACCAAGGCTACAACCAGGTGCCATCTGGAGCACAGTGTTTGCAGTGCTGACAAAGTCCCCAAGTAGTTACTGCACAGATAGGTAATCTTGTCAGAGCATGTGAGATACAGTGCTCTATCACAACAGGAAGTAACATTACTCTCTCATGAACTTTGCTTCATAGGTAGAAGTAGAACACATTTTTCCCGTGGTGGTGGGTTAAAATTAAAAATGCCCTACTTTTTTCCCTGTCTTGCTGCCCAGGAAGTTGAAAAACAGTGTCGCTGTGGAAAGCATACTAAACGCATGCCATGTCATAAGCCATACCTGTGTGAAACAAAGTGTGCTAAAATTCGTGATTGCCAAAAGCACCAGTGTAGGAGAAAGGTAAGTGTCCAAGGGTGATCTTTCTCAAATGTATTGTTTAGATAACTTTTATTTAGATAGAGTATGTTATATATAAATCACATCAATCTGTTTTTCTACCTCATGTTATTGTATAGGAAGAGTAGTTTGTTTCAGTGTCATTCAAATTAGTTTGCAGTATACCAGAATTCTCTGAACAGCTCTAAACCATGACAAATAATGTCACTGACAAAAAGTCAGTGGCCTTAAAAATTGGGGGGGAGGATTTTGACAGCTTTCTAGTTCCAGTGCTTGGGTAGTTACTGGTGCTTGATGTATTCCAGAGTAGTTAAATCCCTTTATTTCCTTACTTTGAGGAAGTGCTGTGAATCTCTCACAACTTTGTAAGGGATGTACTTTTATTTTTGACATTGCAGCATTACACTCCAACTTCTCATATGCATCACTGCGAAGAGCAATAGTCTGACAACTGGGAATTTGAGTTTTGTTTCCCTTCTCATTTGTAGCCAAAGGAATAATTGGTAGCTCAGACCTATCTTTTCCATTTGATTCAAGAAAGCCTGAAAGTTGTCTGCTATTTGTGAATTAAGACATTATGAGAGTTGGATTTCTTACAACAGAGGCACGAAAAAGTACAGTTTTATTCTTAAGTATTTTTGAGTATTGTTATTATTATTACAGTGAATTTGAAAAGTAATGTGGAAGTTATAAAGTTATGAGAGAGGATGGCAAAACAAGTACATGCTATCTTGACATCTCTCATTTATGCTAAAAAATCCAAGCTTCTCTTCTTAATTACCATTCTCCTTTATACAGTTTAGAAGGAGGGTACCTTTCAAGTTAATAGAAAATATGGGGTTCTGTCCTGATCTGGCATCCACCAACGTACTGGTGGTGAGATGTGCTCTTCTTCTGCCACATCACTGCTTTATATAAGAACAGAAAGTAGATAACTTAAGGATCAGTTATCTCACCTTTACTACAAAGGTAAAAGTGTTTAAAACCAAAGAGTGGTTAGCAACATTTTTGTGCTGAGGATGATATAGTATAAAAGTGGAAGAAATTGCAGAGTGATGGGGCAAACTGTTGGATATCCTAAGTGTAATCTTCTGAAGTAATTTTGGATTAAAATATTGTAAGACTTTGAATTTTTAAAATGTTCTTATGCTTTCTTTTTGTGTGTGTTGAAATGATGCTTTCAGATATGTTTTCTTGTTCCTTTATAATTTTAGTTTTTTAAAATAACTGTACAGATGGTCTTCTTTCTATACCTGGCATGAATTTGAGGAAATTTGACTAAATTACATGGAAATTTTTTAAAGAAGTGTTTTAAAAATGAGGTAATAGAAAAGGGGAAATCTATACCAGAAATGTTTTCAGTTATATAGAGTTTTTGGGTGTTTTGTGCGTGTGGTTTTTTTTTTGTTTGTTTTTTTTTTTTAACAGTGCTGTTCTGGAAACTGTCCACCTTGTGATCAAGTCTGTGGGCGGACTCTAGGCTGCAGAAATCACAAATGTCCTTCAGGCTGCCACAGAGGTAAGAACAGGTGAAGGATCCCTGTAGTGATGGAATATTGCTTATCTTTGCCAAAATTTGTGCTTGCATAACTCTGTGTGGTGCTTGATGAATTTTCTCCCTTCATGCATGTGGGCTTTTTGTGGGGGCAGTGTAGTTGAGTGGGTTTTGGTGCTGTTTAGAACTTAAGGATTTACATAATGACAACCTGAGTTTTTACCTGGTAATTTTGCTTAGCGTCATTCCTCTGAAAAATGCTTTGTCCCCTTTCCAGCTGCTTAATTCAAAATCTGTAGCTTGACTTTTTTTTTCCCCAGAATAATTCTGTTCACTGAATATCCATAAGGAAGTCTTACTACATACAGAAATTTCTGTGCTGGTTGAGTGTGGAATACAATGTGTGATATGAGTGGGCTGAAATCAATCAATCAAACAATCAAATTTGAATATATATATATATATATATAGAGGTATCTT
>JANHGN010002012.1:0-10156 GCA_024605025.1 Megaceryle maxima
TTAACCTAAGCACATAAAATAAACTGCAGCCCAACAACTAAGCTCCCCTGACATATTTCCATCATAATCTTGCACATTTTCTTGCCCCTAAACTTAGCAGCATAGTTACCAACTCCGCATCCCCGCTCTGGCTGCCAATGCTGCCGAGGGACGCGCCGGAGACGGGAGGATGAAGGTTCCTGATTAAAGAGACTTCTCCCAGGCTCCACAGCAGGCAGGGAGACGTGAGTAATTCACAGCATGGAAAGGAAAGGTGAAGGAGCAAAACTATCTTGGGTATATCACAGAGGATGTAGGTGTGTGATCATAAACATCTTATTAAAAGCAGAATTAGAGGGGGAGAGGAAGGGGAAGAGAGAAGTGGGAAGAGGGAAGACAGAAGAAGGAAAAGAGATTCTCTCCAGAAGTAGCTATGGAGGAAATATAATAAAATTTGATTTGCAAAGGTATTTAGAGGTCAAACCTCCATTAACCTCAAAAGAAGTTTAAAATTTGGGTTCTAAATGCTTCCAAGAGTGGATTTACTTCAAGTGCATCCATGTAAACAGTCGGGCTTTTATTATCCCACCAGTCCCTCTGTAGGTCACTTCTGCCTCTGCTCACAACTTTCTTGTACTTATTTTCTGAGATTAGACTAAAACCCACATCTGCCCAACTCACAGGTCCTCCTCTGCTGCTGCTGGCTCAGGCCAAAGATGGGGTTTCAGTGCTGGCTACATCAGCCACCTCCACACCCAAGACACTGGAAGGGGTTGCCCAGGGAAGCTGTGGATGCTCCATCACTGGAAGTGTTCAAGCCCAGGTTGGATGGGGCTCTGAGCAACCTGCTCTAGTGGGAGGTGCCCCTGCCCCTGGCAGAGGTGTTGGAACTGGATGAGCTTTAAGGTCCCTTCCAACCCTAACAATTCTGTGATTTATTGTCCCACTCCCACAGGCAGAGATCCCACCTTCAGCCCATCATCACGGCTTCAGGGAAACAGATACTGCTCCTCCTCCCACTCCTGCCTGCAAACCTCATCTCACCCTTTAATTCCTGTCCATTTTCCACTCTGACCATTTTCACCACGCTCAGCCAAACACTGTCTCCCCTCGTTCATCATATTTACATTACTTTAGACATGTGAAAATTAATGACTGCTCTTCCAAAGCGATGGCCTCCCAGTGGTACAGCCACTTGCTGTAGGCAACCTATTGACCAAATGTCACACCGGCCTCAGCATCAAAAGTCACCTTGTCATCAAAAGGCTTTACACAGTTAGACCCTTACTCAGCACGAGGGATAAAATCAGGAGCGCTTGCGGTTTCAACTCTGCCCGTAAGAAGATTATGAAATTTATTTGATATAAAATACATTAGAAATCACGAGCTTTCAACAAGCTGCAGATCAGCAAGACCCTGGCACAGATCTTCATCTCACTGTCCCTGAATGTTTTGAACAGTTTTAGTATTTCCTCTGTCTCGTGGGCTTCTGACAAGGCAGCGAGTCAATGCAGTTCCTGGGACCCTGAGGAGGAGTGTGCAGGTTTTCAAGCAGAGCAACTCTACAGATGATAGAAGAAGTAGGTGTTGGCCAAAACCAAACCAAAACAGATGAGAAACCTTAAACCAAAGTATGTCAGAAGAGATGTGTATGAACTTTCCTTCAGATTTAAAGCACTCATGTCATAAAATTTTCATCAGTTTCCAGACAGAGCTGGAATACTCAGCAGCATCAATTCAGTCAGAGGATCCTTAACAAGGCGGGTAGGGCAGCGGGCAGACCATCAAAGGGAAGCTCCAGCCCCTCTTATGGATTTGCCAAGCCCAGCTGACCACGAAGTATATTATGAAGCTTTGATCTTAGCCATGGCTGGAGTCAGGGAGCCTGACGTACCCACAAAAGAAACATCTCAGCTGGGCAAGTTAGAGCTTCTACACCAAAAATTTGTATGTGGACAAACACAGCACGAGGACACTCATTCCTTCAACACCTCCACAACATGCTAATCTCTAGGAGTGAAGGATCAGATAAATTACACCTGAACTGATACCTCGTGATTCCTGACAGACACCAGGTTTTTCACAGAATCCCAGCATGCTGGGGGTGGGAAGGGCCCTCTGGAGATGCTCTGGTGCCACCCCCCTGCTCCACCCAGCAGGGCCACCCAGAGCAGGGGGCCCAGCAGCGCAGGGTCCAGGCGCCTTTGGAATCTCTTCAGACAAGGAGACTTAACATGGCTGTGTGCACCAGGGTCAGGCAGAGGAACAGCCCATCCATCCCCATCCCAGCATCTCACCATCATTACCAGAGCTCCTGACCTCACGACGACAGTATGGTAAGAAGGATTTCCCATTTTTAGGAAAACATTCCCAATTGCCAACAAAATCGGATAGCTTTTGGATTGTAATTTGCAATGTGCATGTAGGAATCTGAACAAAGCCACGAGACGTCCTCCAGCCTTTGGGAACAGCTTTGCCCCTCCTCTCACAACACCACACGCACATTTACGTGGCAGTGAATAAACCAGTTTTATCACACAGCACCACACAAAGCATCCTCAGAGGCTTCAGCCAACGAGGCTTCATGGAGCAACCATCCAAAAGACAGCCCTGTTGTCACCGCAACGAAGACCACTGGAGAGGGGACACAGAAAGCCCAAGGACATTTCAGAAACTTGCCTTTTATAGCTGGCAAAGCTACTGCCAGACTGAGTGAACAGGATCCAAAACACTCTGAATTCGCTCGTAATTAGCTGAAGCAAACATCATAAAATTAGAGCTGACTTTTTAAGGGTCCCTCATTTGGGTGGGAAGCACGGCTCGGGTGGAAGGGCACAAATACTCCACGCACACTTCGGTCATATGATGAGTTTAGGAAACATAAGCTTACCTGCTAACGTCTGGTCCATCAAATTGGTTGCCATGAAGGTCACCGCCGGTGCAGCCACAGCAGTTACCCGGGTGACTTGTGAAGGCATCAAAGGACCCACGTGAGCATCCATTCTGGAGGCAGAACCTGCAAACAAACCAACCAACCAGAAGGAAACTTTATTTTCTTTTTTTCCCAGTAAACAAAAATGCCTTTAAAAACCTCATTTTTATTTTTGTTTGTTTCCAGGTGTATTTCACAGAAACATCCTTTTAACCTCCCACTAAACATCTCTCCCCACACCCATCTGCACAGTGAAAACACGAGGTTCTGAGTTTGGCTGAATTACTGGTCTGGTCTGGTCATGATGTCTGTTGATTCTCATCAAAGAACAGAAATTTTAAACTAATGCAAACGTAGCCCTTCAAAGTTAGGATTTGCAAGGATATATTAATGCTTTCAGAAGAGATCACAGCAAAATCTGTTTTTTCATTTGAATATAAATAACACCCCTCAATTTTCTACTGTTACTCACCACAAACTCTTTGTGTCCCTCTCTATCCACGGGAAGTGATGTTGCTGATAATTGAAACCCAGAGCGTCCTCCGAGGGAATCGGAGTCTGCTCAGACAGTTCACAAACCAGAAAAATCACTCCGTGGCTCACAGACCTGATTCCAGATAAATTAGGAACCCAGGTCTGCTGTAAGAACTCTGCTAATTAATCCAGGCTACTTAACCCTTGAGAAGCTGTGGTATGGCCCAATGTGAGGTCAAACCTTGAGCATCGATTTCCCATTATCTGTATAAAGAAAAACTTTATTAAACTGAAAAATGGGAAAACTTTTTCTTTTTTTTTCTTTTTTTTTCAAGAAAGACCCAAACCACATCCTCTCATTTCAGGTGTAACTTCAGGCGTCCCATCAGCAGTTGCCTTGTCTTGTTTAGAAGCCACCATTCCACAGCTGAAGGGGCAGCTGGGACACTTTAAAGCAGACTCTGGGAATAACATTTTATCTCCTAAGCATGATCTGAGCTGCAAAATTTACTGCCCTTTTCCTTCACTAACTATTCCTGTGCCATCAGACGCTTCTCATCCCAACTCCTCTACATTTCACAGTAACAGGGATCATCTCTGAAACCCTCACTTTTAGGAAAACTCATCAGAACACTATAAACCTCTTCACTGACTTTTGGTTCTCCAATTCCAGAAGCCAAAGCAGATGTCTCAGCACCATGGGGACACTGGTTGCCTTTTTTTTGAATACAACTATAACAACATTTTATCATTTACAAAGTCACATTTTCTTCCTTGAAATGAGTCTTGGGTATCATCTGGGCTAGTGATAACTCAAGAGGACATTCCCTCTTTGCTCTGAGGTGTTGCTCACAGAGGTTTTAGATGCCCCAGCACTGGATGTGTTCAAGTCCAGGCTGGCCAGGGCTCTGAGCAACCTTCTCCAGATGTCCCTGCTCCCTGCAGAGGGGGTTGGACTAAATGAGCTTCAAAGGTGCCTCCCAGCCCAACCCATTCCATGATTCTATGATTGTCCCAGGCCCAGTGGAGGTTCACACAGGACAGACAACGAAGATGCCCACCCGTCTCAATGCACATGTAAAAATATCTACACAAAGCACAGATTTTCTTAATCCCTATCGTGTCTGCGTACGCCCAGGCATGATGCACCATCCGACCTGGTGAGCCAGAGCCCCCCACAGACCTGTGGTGGTTTACAGCAAAGCAAAGCAGGTATCAAGAGATGCTCCTAGACCATTATCAACAGAGCAGGTGAGACAGCCACCACCCCAGACCTCTGTGATCCACTAACTGTCCCAACAAAACAGCCCCATGCCATTCTCCTGGTGGTCTCCTCTCCAGGATGGCAGAACCAGCTGCTGCCTGTGACCCCCTGCTGTGGCAGCAGGGGCTACCTGGGGAAGATGAATTGCAAACAGCTGCAGGAAAAACACCAGAGAAGGAAACATTTTATTATTTCTCTTTGGCTTGTTGTTTTTTGTTGGGTTTTTTTTTTTTTTTTGCCATTAAGTCAGGATAAGAGAAATTCCTGCAAGACATGATCAGCGGCATGATGAAGAAATTACCCTGTGAGGTAGTATCATAAATTTAACCCCTAGTTGCTTTGGAGAGAAAATGATAAATAAAGCATTTTCAGAAGAGGAACAGGTCAGAGAGATGTTTGTTGTGCTATCCACAGCACAATAATGTAACTGGAGGCACTTGTACCTTGGTCATCTCTAACAAGACAGTGAACCATTTCCCATCTCCAGACGACATTCGGACCTCAGGCAATGACAGTTTATTTTTTCTTTCTTCTGTCAAAGCCTCTGGCAAAACTATTAACTTTGATGAGCTCTCTGGATATAAAGAAATGCTGCGGATCCATCAATTCCAACACTGAAGTCTAAGGTGCCTCTGTTTTCTATGGAGTCACCCATGCAACAACCCCTCCAGTTCCATGGGGATGCCCAAAAGGACACACGTGTGAATGGACTGAAATTCTGGTTTCTGTATCTTTGGAGACCATTTCTCAAGCGTGGATTTCCATCTCTAATTTAGATGTACATCACTATACCATCAATTCCATGAGTAGTATTTTATAGCACAAGAGCTGTTTGGTTTCCTTTGGCTTTTCAAATTAATGACAACAAAACTTTTCATCCTATCGTTTCCAGAGTCGCCAGAGACAGATGAAAGTGGTATTTCCTCATCTGGTCTCCTCTGATTCTGGTGAGGTACATGCACATGGCTGCCTTGCTATCTGCAACAACGTACTCAGAAAAGCTAACGCGGCTATTCTGAATTTACCCAAAACGACCGTTTTTAATGGGAACAACAAATGAAAAAAACACCGGAGATGAGCACGGCCGAGCACCTCTGGCTCGTCCTTCTCCCCCTTTACAGTTGCAGAGGAAGGGGGAAAGGTTCCTACCTACAGATGAGAACCTGGGCCACCAAACGGGCTCAGCGCAGGTGCCCTCCTCCTGCTGAAGGTCTACCCTGGGGGACAGGCTTGTCTCAGGCAGCCCCACACTCTTCTGGACAAGCTCCTTGAGAAATGCTGAGCTTACCCCCAAACCAGCCCCCAAGCATGGCCAGGCATCACGGCTCTCACCACCACCACATACTGGGACACCACCAGTCCCGTCCCACCACTGCCTCCCGTGACTCCTGCCGCACGGCCTGTGGACCACACGTGTAGACACGGGAAAGATCACACCAAATTCTGAGGTTTACAAGGACACCAAGGGGATGTCAGCTGACATTAAGGTATGCACATGAATTCCAGCACACGAGCAATTCTCTACACCCAAAATGGGAGTAATTTTCATCACGTGCTTAATTATCTCCCTATAGTTAGACACGAGACGAGCTCTGCTCGTTTTGTTACCGCAGCGTATGCTGCGGGTTAAAAACATGACTTTCCAGGATATCATTTCAGCTGCTTCTTTATGTTGATTTATGATCACACCCAGGAACAATGAAATGATCACTGCATCTTGTGATGTGATGGAAGCAATTAGCTCACAGCTTCCATCCATATTGGAGTCAAGTATATACATCTGTATACACATATATATGTTATTTCCTATGTGCAGATCAAGTTCAGCTGCTCGGTTTAATTATATCTGACGCTCACCAAATAAGCTGGAATGATTTAAGGCAATCATAACCTTTAAGGAATAAATATTTATGCTTTCTAGTTCTTCGTGCTCATAACAAGCCATCTTTGCGATAGATGGGTTCGGAATGCAAATATACTGTGGGGATTGAGTATAATGTCGTGATGCAATAGGAGCTTTCAGCATGAACTGAACATAACCTGGGCTGGAAGGAGACCTAAGCACAAATCTAACACCCACCCTCCCACCCGCTCTGCAGTTTAGGGTTAAATTGAGGCAAATTTTACTATAAAACAAAGCTGAGGAGGATAAAAGTGATTTTTTTTTTTTTCCCCTCTGTGAAGTTTCTGATGTTAAAACCAAGGAGGCCTCGTAAGCTGTGTGTTTGGAGAAGACCTGTCCATCTTTAAGGTTTTTTCAGTGCAGATGCGTTTTACCGTCACTTACAAACACAAGCAACGAATGACGCCTCAATTTCACTGCAACGAGGACATTGCAAGGACAAAAGGAGGACAACAGCAGAAGAGTGGAAGGTTCAGAAATCCAAGGGACCCCTGCCAGTGATACACCGCCCTGATGGGCATCCCTGATGGTGGAACTCAGAGGGGAGAGCCGGGTCTCCCCCTGCCCCAGCACGGGGGGTCTGGAGGCTCCACATACCCACCTCCTCACAACCACACTGCCAAGTCCCACCTCAGCAATGGCTGTGTGTGGCCAGGAGCAGAGCAGAAGGACCACACCAGGCACAGCTCCTGTGCAGGAGTCAGTCCCTGTGCTCAGCAAACCTCCCTGCAGAAAACCCCATCCCAAGGCCGCAGCTCAGGGCAAGATCAACTTCAACCCCAACCCCAAGAGAGTTTTGTCCCTCCTCTGCTCCTGGGCAAGGGCAGCTCAGGGAGGCCAAGTCCCAGAGCTGCTCTTGCTGAACTGGGAATGGTTGTAATGGACAACCCCGTCACCCAGCACGTCCGAAGTGCCATTTTCATCAAGTTGTACAAGCCCCTGAAGAAAACGTGAAATTCTCCATCACAAAGCCAACTGACTGCTCCTCACCTCCAGCAAAACCCCCCCAGACCCAGGTCTGCACCAAGAGCCAAAGGAAACTGGAGAGTAGACTTTTCCCAGAACAGACAACTAACTGGGCCACCTTTGTTATTTCAGCCAACCAGCATTTAAAGGCTACTCCTTTTTTCCCCCCCATATCATACAGACAGATCACTGTTCTCACCTCCTCCTTCCTCTACACGCTCATGGCCAAAACCCACCTCAGGAGAGGGAGCAGATACCTTACTGACGCTCCTGGCCCACCTGAAAGGGATAAGATGGATTTTCAGGGCAAAAATGCCCTTTATTAATGTTTACTCTGAGCCTCAGCAGACCCACCAGCTCTCATCACACCATCACACAGCGGAGGGATGCTGATGACCCACGTTGAAGGGGGCAACACTGCCCACAGTAAAATAATGCGACGTCGCTCCAGGACCACACTGGAGCTGCTATGGCAGCAGAGGTCACCTGCTCCTGCTGTCAACTTTTAATTCTTACCTTTTCCAATTAAACCATGACACTTCCAACCTTGTCTTCACACTAAGGTAGCAGTTCAGCTGAATTTTCCTTGCTGTGATTCAGAGAGCCTTTAATTGCACTGCACCCAAAAGAACAGAGGCCACAGAGTCTATTTTCAAAGACTCACAGAATCGTTCTGGTTGGCAGAGCCCTTTCAGATCATCAAGCCCAACCGCTCCCCCAGCACTGCCAGGGCACCACTGACCCATGGCCCTCAGCACCACAGCTCCATGGGGGGCTTGGAAACCCCTCCAGGGATCACAGGGACTCCACCCCTGCCCTGGGCAGCCTGGGACAGCCCTGGACAACCCCCCAGGGGGTGGAAGAAATTGTTCCTCAGCTCCAACCTAAACCTCCCCTGGTGAAACTTCAGACCATTTCTTCCTGTCCCATCACTCAGTTCCTTGGGACAAGAGATTGATGAAGGTCTTCAGCTGCTTCTGAAGTGACCGACTCCCTTTTTATTTTTCACTAAGAAATGTCTGCCTGTATTTGCTTCTCAAAATCTGACCTACCAATAAGAGGAAAGAAATCAAAGGATGGTGATTTTGATGAGGATCATGGAATCACAAAACAGTTTGGGTTGAAAGGCACATTGCAGATCATCTCCTGCCAACCTCCCCATCACAGGCAGGGATATCCTCAACTGGACCAGGCTGCTCAAAGCCCCATCCAACCTGGCCTTGAGATAATGACACGACAGCAAACATTGTCAATAAATGGTGGGCTGACCCCAGGGCCGAGGCTGAAATCCCGACAGGTACAAGATTCCATGGAGATGGCAGTTTCCTGCCAGTGCAGCTGGTCTCAGCATGGGAAGATGGGAATTTTGCTGCCTTTCCTATACAATTTTTATTTATTCCAGCACTTTGTTTCCTACCTGGGGCAGCAGTGGTTTAATTCCTCGACGTAGAAGTTTTACTCTCTTCTGTACATTCACTACACTCTACTGTGCACAACCACCTTTCTTTCTAAAGACAGGGAAAATTCAGCGGTGGAAAGCCCAAGAATGTAATTTTCAGAAGTTTGCCCACGACCAAAGAGTAGAAAACCTATTAACAGCATCATTTTGCTGACTTTCGAGTCACTGATGCACCACTGGAAATCCCACGCTCAATAAGAAGCCCAGCAGGTCCTCCAAGCTCTGCTTATTTCTAAGTCAAACATGAGCCACGATGATTCTCTTTTTTTACAGCCAAATTGAAATGTAATGAGAAGGAATTAACAAAGGGTATTAAAAATTCAGTGGCCTGGCTCTGCCTGGGAGAGGCTTTTCCTCACACTTCCAGAGGGACCCACAGAGCTAAGCCAGGCTTTGGGCTTTGCCCTTATGACAACATCTAGAGGAATCCCAGTCCTGGAAGAAAAAAAACCAATAAATTCAACAAAACCCAACCAACTAACCCTGGAAAAGCCTATAAGCAGGAGGCAACTTATCAATATGGAATAAAAAGCTAATATTGAATCTAAACATTCACAAGAGCTCTCCTCACAGCAGCAGATTGAGCTGTTGTTTCCCTTTGTGGTGACCAGCCACCAAAAGCAGCAGTTTGGGGAGCAGAGGACAATCCTCACAGACATGCCACCAGTTCCTGTTTCTTACTGGTTATGAACCTGAATGGGGACAAAATCACGGAGCAGATGAACACAGGGCTGTAAAATCCAGAGACGAGGAGGAATTCTGACACTGAGCACATCCAAACCTCCCTTGGCTTCCAAGGGTCAAAAGTTTACTGAGAATTCTGTGGATTTTCCAACAACAATCTACGCACAGCAAAGGCCGGAGCACCTCTTAATAATCTGATGGGATGTAACATCAGATGAAGAGAAGCACTCGCAAAAGAAGAGATTCTATGAAAGAAACAAGCCTTGCTCTTACCTGAAAAATAGCCATGAAAGTACCAGGTGTGATGTAAATGGATAAACTCCTGCCCACCACAAGGAGGCCCAGCACTGCCATGGCACCACTGACCCCTGGCCCTCAGCACCACAGCTACATGGGGGGCTTGGAAACCCCTCCAGGAATCACGGGGACTCCACCCCTGCCCTGGGCAGCCTGGGACAGCCCTGGACAACCCTCAAGGGGGTGGAAGAAATTGTT